>JAYMSP010001098.1:0-36259 GCA_036897095.1 Plantago elongata
ACTGTCGTAGATTAGTTTACGTATTTACAGAATCTGTTTTAGGTCAGTGTTGACAACGGTGTTGACTCAACATCAATAATCAACATCGTTGGAAACGCGCTTGCAGTACTTATCTCGGTCCTATATTCTAACACCATATTTTCGTCACACTACATAAAACATCATTTTTCTTTTTGAAATAATTAAATTTTTTATTAATATAATGCGAGCACAAAAAATTTTAACAACGGAATAATTACAAAGAACAAAAAGAAGAATCAAAACCATATCATCCATACTAAAAAAAGAAGTCTAAACCCAACATTAAAATGCTCACGAAACTTATAAATGAGAGACAATCAGTATCAAAATTAAGCCACATCGCAAAAGTAATCAAATATAATAAGAGCAAAATGAAACTTCATCCCCCGGAAAAGTTCCATTCCACCATGATAATACTAGATCGCAGAAGATCATATCCAACACCAAAATTTCATCTAGGTGCCTGTAGTCTGATGAATGGTACCTTTTGTGCTCATTGTGCTAGTCTGCTGCTTTTATGTAGTGGGAGTAAGTTCATTTGCGAGCATGAAATTAGTGAGGACTGTGAGGTGCTTGTTGGTTAGTTGGTTGTGTGAAGTTTTTGGTTGTGTTATATGTTAGTTGCTTTGGGCATTTCTGTTGTTTTGCCTTGTAATGAATAATTAACGCGGATAAAGAATGATGGGCTGGAACAAGTTGTTAGTGTACCACTAGTCCACTAAACACGTTCCTACGTACTTACTGGCAAAACTGAATATATATGTTAACATTCCAGCAATCAGGAAATCATTCATCGTGCACCTATCTAGCTTATGTGTTGCAATTAATTGATATTGGAGACTAATTAATCAACGTAATAATGTAAATCCCCATCCTCACAGACGTTGTACACATCATTTGGAAGTGAAATTTGCTTCCACTGTACCATCAAGACAAGTATAATTTTCGTATTTCAATTTGAATACAGTTTGAGTTGAACTCTTAATGTTTTTTTTTTACCGTAAAGATGATTAAAGGTGAAATGTCTTACCAACTGAGTTACGACTTCATTATTAGTTAAGATTTCAATGTTGATTGATACTTCCTCCCCTCAGTTCCAAAATTTTCATTTCACTTTTGGTCCAACACTGATTTAAACATTGAAGGGAGTACTAGTAAGTGGTGTATTTCTTTTCTTTTTTTTCCTTTAAATGTGTAATTCGAACCCTGAATTTATTAATTAAATGTTGATCGTCTTATCATTTAAGATGCGCTTTATTGTCATTATGTGGTGTATTCACGTGGTGGAGGGAATACTAGTAAGTGGTGTATATAGTTTAATTAATTGACAAAATTTTTAATGGAAAGCTTGGAGTGCAATGCAAAAAAATGGAAGCTAGCTACGGAAGGAAATATTAACCAAATGAGAGTTGAATTTTATATGTGATACCAATTTGAGGATTTTGTTTATTTTGAAGTTCCAATATTTATAGGTGTTGAATAGTCACTTAATTTAAGTAGATATAGTATAAAATGGAAAAACATATATAAAAGATTATAACTAAACAATCTGAAACACCACTCTAAGTTTAAAGCCAAGCATCTTCTTTGTTTGGCGAATTTTGTCATTACTTATATGCTCACATTAAATCTTCAATCCTAATGAATTATCCATCATAAGATTAGTATATAATATCAACACATGTTTTTTTTCACGAGCTTTGGGGCGGTTTAGAATGAAATTGTAATCGGTCTATTTGACTCGATAAACAGTGATTTGATCTAAAATACATTTTAAATACCTCCATTTCAATTCCATTCCAAACACAACTTCACCAAAATCTATTCAAACGTCCATTCAAATTCTATACCAATCATTGTAGCTCACCGAGAAATTCCTCGTGAACCATCACGATAAGATTGCTCAATAGCAATGATCAATTACATGTAATCTTTGAGTTCTTTTAGATGATTTCTCAAAGTAAAATACACTTTTTTTTTAATTAAAAATGTATTTTTTTAACTGAAATTTATTGAATTAAATTAAATTTAATTGAACTAAATTAAATTGAAGTGAAATATAAATTATAATTAAGTCGAGCTCAGTTAAAATAAGTTTAATTAAATTTAATTGAAGTAATTTTAAGTGAAAATGAAATCATAGAATCAGTAACATTTTGAATCCCTTCAACTTATCCGAAAACTGAGACTCTATATGATTGGTGTAACATTCACCCATATATATATTGTGTGACATACATCGCTTCTTACCCCGACAAACCAACCGCACCCCTTTGTAAGTTCGGGGTTGGTACACATACTATGCTATACACATTAAAACTTCTAGTTGAGTTTTTTTTTAATTTTAGATTAAACTTTTTATTGGTCATCTATACCTTCTAAATTAATCCAGAGTAACATGCTTAACTTTATTGTTTTTAATAGTGGATTTTCAAAACTCATTATGTGCATTTTATTTTAATTCTTTTAAAATTATAAACTTTTAGGTGTTAAAAATATACTATGTAGAATTGCATTTTGTGTGAAGAGGTGGACACAATTGATAACCCTATGTACTATATTAATTTCCTCCCACTCCAGCCAGTATATATTAGCATTAGCTAGGACCATTTTGAGTAATAGAATCCGGACCATGTGAGTTATTACTCATTAAAGGACTTGTCATCGAAGATAAGATGTTTTGGTTGATCTAGCTAATAAACAAACAAAATGAGTACGGGGCTGATTATATTTATAGTAATGTCCCATAAGAAAGATTGTACCTTTCACAAAATTTGACTCCTTTGAACAGTACTATTTCACGAAGAATGGACTACTTTAGGGTATACCTACTTTGTCAAACCACATCATCGTCTTTTTAGTGTTTACCAACACAATATCATATGTTCATAGGCGGCAGGCACATTTCTTGATTTCACGAACAATGTCATATGAATTTATACTAATGCGCTAAGATTTTAACTTTTCTGACAACCCCATACAATTTTTACCTTTTCCTTTTATCATAGCCGCATTTGTACTTCAATTCAGTGTGAGTATTGAAGTTTGCTTGGGGACGACATCTACTAAGACCAAGTTCCTCCTAACTAGACCCGACAGTCTTGACTTAAATTCAAAATCCGATATGAAATGACTCGACTCAAACTCGAAAGTAGACTCGAAATTATCATGTTCACCATATACGAAAATGACCCGAGACTCGATCCGAATACGAAAATGACCCGAAACACGAATTGACCCGATGTATTCGAAGTGACCCGATTAGAATGATATAAATATACCCGATCCGAAATGATCCAAATTAGAATTGAACCGAAACCACCCGGCCCGAATTAGAATTTACCAGAATTATTCGATCCAAAATTACCCGAATTAGAATTGACCCGAATCATCCGACACGTACTCAAACAATCCGAAATGACCCGAATTAGATTTGATGCGAAATCACAAGTATCACAATGCATTTCATTACTAGAAGTCACCGTTTAAAGCATCAACATCTTATAACTTGTTGATGTAAATGGAATAAACTTGTTATGGATATATGTACATTAGTTGTACTAGTTAATGGATGAATTAATGGATTAATGGTATGGTTAGTGGAGTACTGGAGTAGTGGATGTCTCTTCATATACTCCTAGGCCATTTATCTCCATTTACACTTGTATAAATACCCCTATGTATACTCTTATTACACACAGCATACAAGTGAATAATGTACTCCCCATTCTCTCCATTATATTCTCTCTACTCTCTTCATGATCTTCTCTCTTTTTCTCTTAACACGTTATCAGCAGGATAGTGCTCAACCAACTGATATAAAATGTGTACTACGACCCGAAAGGAAAAGCTAGAAAAAAAAGAGAGTTCCAATTGACAATGAATGATGATGATCATGAATAAGAGATTTCTTAACATCATCTCTCCGCCTCTAAATTTCATATTACATTGATTCATTTTATTATTTTATGTTTGTGATTATATACTAATGAGTTCTTTGTTATTGTAGATTCATCCTAAAGATGCATGAAATAACCTCAAGTAATTGCATACTCATGATGACATACTTAAGATTATGGCAAAGAATTTTGACCGGAGATGACATGTGATCACTTACAAGTTTTGAAAGGATAATACTACTACTTATCGTCTTTGAAGATAATTGCTATTTTGTTTATAATTTACTTCCTTGAAGATTCTTTTTCTCATCATATGGTATTATCTAACACTCTAATTTTCTTGTTAGTGGTGAATTATATTCAAATTCACATTTTGGAAGAACGCTTTTCAAGCGGTGATACAATACAAAATCATATTCTCTAAAATGAATATGTGATATAAAAATAAAGTCAAGATAAGGCACAAATTATATATTTCTTCACCATCAACAATGAAAATTTAAAAGGTTGAATACATTACCATCAGAGATCCGCAGATCTTGAATTTTAATATAACCATAAAAAATGGTACAATGATTGATGGTTGTTAAAATATGTCCGCAGACATATCATGGACTATGATAAATCCATTTGCTTATGGATTAAATGTTCTAGCTTTGGTTAGCTAGCCAAAGATGAAATGTCCACCTATACATGGAGAAAAAGGCATTATTAATGTGATGCAAATATAGTATAAAATAACCAACCTGCGTAGTTGGAAAATGTCATGCAAATAAAAAGTGGGAGAACCATTATTTGATCTATACAAGTGCATCCATAATCACACCACAAAAGGTGTTTGAAAAAAGAAAAGAAGTGTTAACCTTTGGTTGAAAGATTATGATCAATTTACAAAAAAAAAATTATTCTTCTCATTCGCTGAAGTGAATGTGAAAGTTTTGCTTGTTTATACATGCATCAAACACCAAAAGCAAGCATAAATATAACTCATTAACCTCAAGTTGAGAGAAAATATGCGATTTGATGTGAGGCCATGCGGTTATAACTTAACTGTGTATGTGAAACCTGAAGTTTCCAAATGATTATGTGCTGAAAGCTATCTTATGTTGTATTTATTATTATATCAAGACAAAACACTGAGATTAAGCATGGAAATGAAGATCTTGAATTAACAAAAGTCATACATTTAAAGTTGACAATTATTATTGATGTATACGTGGCATTTACCCACAAGTATGATCTTCAATTTGAGGGCAAACAAAACAAGAATAATCCAACTGTGCAAATATATTGACTCCCTATCATATTGTTCTTCACGGAGAACTAATGCTTGAAGCATAAACAAGTTGTATGAATATACATCGATTTCTAAGCTGCATTATATTTTAATGAGCCCTAATTCCCAGCTTAGGGGAGAATAACATGAATAAGATGGTGAAAATTTGTAGAGCGAATTGATCCTATATATTCGAAAGTTCAAACTCAAAATAAAGATTCAGCTTCATGTTACTATATCAAGATATGTTCGAACATAAAGTTTTATGATTTGAATCTTAACCCGCTATTACCCTAATTTGAGGCGTACAGAGTTACATATCAATTATAGAATGATATGTGATGAACATTGAGATATCTTGCCTATTGTGCTAATGATTCATCCACCTCAATGAAAATTGGTTCAGTGTTAAGTACAATACAAGTTAATGGCAAGATTAAGACAGTTGTTACTCCTGAAGAGTAATGTATAATAAATAGCATATATAAAATGAAATGGTACCTACAAAAATATTTAGATATCAATTACCAGTATTGACTTGAAAAATCTACAAAAAGGATTTGAAATGCTGGTATACATGGAACCAGAAATGAATAAGCATATGCAGAATCCGATGGACATGATTTATTGGACATGTAAATGGAAATCTTACATGTAAATCCATTCAATGACATTATGATGATAGAAAATGAGCTCATGGACCTGAAGTCCAATTCATTAAGCGAATTTGAAAGGTCGACAGGTTTTGACTTGCAAGTAATATAGTTTGAGAAATTTCAATGAGAGGAGATATAATCTTCGACACTTAGTCCCAAGGAGACCGAATGTACCATGTTAGCAAATATGGATTAAATGAGTAATGTTATTGAGGAACTAATGTTTTATATGTGAAACATCTATACTCATTATATCATAAATAACTTCATGTAGATAAAATCAAAATAGTCACTACGGTGAACTATTGAAGTATGAGTTAAAATTCTCAATACTCATGAAAAGTAATATTGGTTACATCAATATTTGCTCAACCTGAAGTTTGAGAATATGAAGGAGTACTTTTGTGCATCACATGAGCAATTGTTGCACTATTTTTTCCTTTGACTAGGTTTTTATCCCACTGAATTTTTCCTAACAAGGTTTTTAACGAGGCAACATTATAAGCGCATATAATTATCTCCACCTCCATATCTTTGATACATGTGATAAAGATTAGGTCATGAGACTTATTGGTACAACCTTACAATAGTATGTAGTGATGTTATGAACATTGAAACTAAATGATGCTACAAGTATTTGAAAAGTTCTTCCACATAAAGACGAGCTACATATTACAAAAGTTCTTCTCCGCCATCATCTATGAGAAGAAGATTCCATCCAATTAAACAAGATTTGAAGATTTGCTCACCAAATCATATTAAACATCATCATTCGAGAAGAAGATTGAAATTGCAGCAGTTCGAAGAATTACAATGATGCATTGATCAGGATAGTTGGATACGCACTGCACTCTTTTTCCCTTGACTAAGTTTTTATCCCACTGGATTTTTCTTGACAAGGTTTTGAACGATGTATTATATCTCGCGCGTACCAACATCATCAACTATTGTTCATTCAAGGGGATTGTTATGGATAAATGTACATTAGTTGTACTAGTTAATGGATGAATGAATGGATTAATGGTGTTAATGGTTAGTGGAGTAGTAGAATAGTGGATGTCTCTTCAAATACTCCTAGGCGCTTGATCTCCATTTACGCTTGTATAAATACCCCTGTGTATACTCTTATTACACACAACATGCAAGTGAATAATGTACTCTCCATTATATTCTCTCTACTCTCTTCATGCTCTTCTCTCTTTTTCTCTTAACAAAACTAAAGTTATTGTATTCTAGATTTTTTATTGTACTATAGGAAAGTTGGTTGGACATGAAGTATCCCTTTTATTAATCTCATATAAATTTATCTAAAATTAAAGAATATTTTGAACATATTTTTGAATTCACCTCGATAAGAAGATTTCATAGACATTAATCTTGAATGCTACTATTATAAAACTAGAATGATCGCAAAATACTACGAATGATATGTTTTTTTTTTGTTTTCACTTAATTTTTCAATGTTCTAAAAATGATGACTTTTAAAGTTTATCCAACAAATTTGTACCTTTTAGTACTCTACTTACAAAAAATTAAAAGTAAATGTAGGTGTAATTGAATTGCATATAAGTTCGTCAAGCAGTCAAGTCATATTGGTATACGTTCTTTATTTACAAATATAATTGTATATCATCTACCAGTTGTTTGAATATGACTTCAAACTCTTCATAAACCATTGAATAATTCACTTGCAAAAACATTATATTCATTAACAGGTCTGAGACAAAAATACAATATAAGAAAAAGAAACAATATTATTAAAATGAAAAGGACTACAAAGATGATAATTTGGTATATTTCCCCGAAACATATTACATAGTAAGTAGCAAACTAATTACATCCTCATGTTATTTGTCAATTCAAATCCAATGTAACAAAACTCTAATTAAAAAAGTCTTTCACAAGCCAGAAGTTTGAACAAAGAGACTTTCAATAGTAACAAATGATCATTGTATTGTATATTAAAAATGTGCATTGCATAAAACTACCTCAATATTCGACCCGAAGCAATTCGAAATATTTTAGTTCGAAAACGATTCAAATTCGAAAATATTTGATACGAAACAATCCGAACTTTTTTAATCCGAAAGGACCCAAACCCGAATAACACCCAAATTCGAAAATAGTCTACCCAAAACGATCTGATTTTTTTAATCCGAAAGGACCCAAATTCGAATAACATTCGAACCCGAAGTGATCCGGATGTGATCCGACCCGATCTGAAATGATCCGATCCAAAGCAACCCGAAATACTAATAACCCGAAACGACCCAAACCCGGCCTCCATTCGAACTCGAACATCACCCGACCCGATCCGAAAATGATCCAAAATAAAAGATGAATGAAATGACCCGATCCAAATCAACTCGATCAGAACTCAATTCAAATGACCCAATTGTCAGGTCTACCTAACCCGATTGCACATACATAAATGAGAATAAGGTGAGCTCCAACTTCGTTTCGAGTTAAACATATAGTAATACTCGTTTCTATTTGAATGTTCTTCCATGACATGTTGGCGCCTGTCGGGACAGAATATTTAAACGAGAGCAGTGAAAATCGGGGAGCTAGAAAGATCGTTATTTTTAACCAGGCATGGAGTTAGAAAGATGATGTATTACGAATATTTCTTATGATGTATGTAACAATATTTTGTTGTGATCATTTATAGAAAATTGGTTTGAGGTAACTTTAAGTGATTGTTATAACTTATATATAATCCATGTCATGATATCAGATTATTGTAACCGGCAAAATCATCTTTTCTATTCCCAATTAAAAAAAAAAATATTCAAAGATAATTATTACATCAATTAATTCAATTTTAATCAATTAAGATTAATTTTAACTTTAAATTTTAGATATAGAAAAAGTTAAAAGCGAAAATAAAAAGTAGTTACACCTCAACTCCTCTACTCTAACATATTATAATTATCAAAATTTATATCTTTATTAGTAATTTATAGTATAAAATATATATTATCATTTAATTTATAATTAATTAAGTACAATTACATTTAATTTTAATATGATACACCCATTTGTTTAGCACGTGAAATGTTCACATGTAAAGTTTACTAGTCATTTATAAATTTTCTTAAAACTATACAATTGAAAAAAGAGATGCTGGTACTTATCTCCGGTCCATATAAACCACTTGACGAAAACTTCCACTTTACGTTTTAAAAATCAAAACTATATACACCCACCAAATAGATTCCCCAACCAAAAATTGATATCTGCAATAAATTTTCATTTCATATATATAAAAACAATATAAGACAAGATTACTAAAATTGTAGCTTCCGAAGTCACTAAAAGCACTATCAACCGGCTGAAAACATATTATTGCATTTCAATTTACACTTACCCTAGCTGCCCTCTAAAATGTCAATTTTTTTAAATACGATATTATAATTACAATATTCAGTCGAATAGATATTTATTATAAATAATTCTCTAATAAATCTCTATACATAAAACAAATATTACCCATTTTAAAGAATTGAACCCATAACCCTTTGATGATGGGTGTTTCATAGCCACTCGGCTACGAACGATTTGACCTAAAAAAATATACATTTAATGTATATCAAATTCAAAGGGTATATATTCAATATATATTTTTCAAATTGCCCTCACCATTTATACCAACATAGTTTACGAGTAGCTAACTATAAATTAATCATATAGTAAGTCGTTTCTCCTCCCACGAAGTACACCTTAGTCGGTATATAAATCGTTTTTTCTCTAATTAATAAGTCAAGGGTCCGAGTGACATGTTTAAATTACATTACATGTAATAATATAAAAAAAAGGAAGGTGTATAACCTTGTCATTATAAGCTAGATTCGATGAATGATTACTTTTGTGAAACCCTAATGTTTGATATGGGGGAGAAAATGAATACATGGAAAGATCTTCCATTAATAACTGATGAAATTCTTCGAAGTGGGAAATGTTATGAATTCATACATACTATTACTATTAGTGGCCTAATAACTGGCACACCCACACACACTACAAACTATAGTAGAATACGTGTTATATGTGCGTGTGCGATCGACCTGTAACCTTTTGTTTCCCATTTCCTTCTCTTAATTTGAACTACGACAACTTCTTGTTGATCAGTAATTTCGCTATCCAACCATTAATATTACCCGAATTCCCCGCGGCTTCCGATCTCCAATTCCGGCCCTCTTTTGACATACCACCTAATCCCAATTTTTATAATCCTTAATTTCATCCTTCACACTCACATAAAACACATATATATACCCCAAACTAACATGTTTTTCTTATATTAACCAACCCTTATAATTCATCTACATTTGATTCTCACATGCATTAAATCCAACAACAGTCATTGTCTAAACTCATAACATCACCATCACTACTACTACTTCTGCTACTATTAGCTAATTAATACAAGAAGATGGCTGACCCTCAACAAGACCCCCCTACTCCTCCTACACCGCCACCGCCTCCGCCAGTACTTCCACCACCACCATCACCAACAGAACAACAACAACATCAAACTCATCAACAACCCTCTCCTCGAAAACTCAAGAAAACTTCCTCAGCCTCGTCGTCATCAGGTACTGCTGCTTCAGGCAAGCACCCATTATACCGGGGAATACGGAGCCGTAGTGGCAAATGGGTATCCGAAATCCGTGAGCCGAAGAAAACAACCCGCATCTGGTTGGGGACCTACCCGTCTCCCGAAATGGCTGCTGCTGCGTACGACGTGGCAGCCCTGGCCTTAAAAGGCAAGGATACTCTCCTTAACTTCCCTCATCAACTCCAAAACTACCCCGTCCCGGCTTCAACTTCACCGCAGGACATACGCAGGGCTGCTGCAGCAGCAGCAGCCCTCAAGAAGCAGCACACTGGTAGTGAGGAGGGTTCCGCTGCTGCGACGAGTCAAGCAGTGCAAACTGATCATGCTACTCCAGCAGATGTAATGACTACTTGTGAAGCTGAGAATGTGGAGGATAGTACTGCAGGGAGTGAGTTTATCGACGAGGAAGCGCTTTTCGACATGCCGAATTTGCTGATGGGTATGGCGGAGGGAATGCTTGTTAGTCCGCCAAGAATGGGGTCGGCGCCATCAGATGACTCTTCAGATGGGGATGAGGAGAGATTATGGAGCTACTGATGATGCATTTGAATTAATCATCATTTGTCTGTTTCTTGAATTTGTTGCTATTATTGATTGTTGTTGTTTTTGGAGGGTGGAAAGAAAGCAAGAAGAAGATTTGTTGTTATCGATCTCAATAATATTTGCAATGTTGAGGTAAGATAATGAGTTTTACAGACAACAATTTTTTTACGTCTATCTTGTTTTTTCCACTTCTCTGTCGAAAAGGACAGAGCCACAGATTAACTTGACCACAGTTGAATATTCTCTCTACTGTTCATTTCTCGGCTGCCTTTCTAAAGTTCAAAATTATAGCCATATATAGGTATGCTTGGTCTTTTGTTTATTTATAACTTCGTATTAGTTGTCATTAGGTATTTCTTTATCATAGAGTATTGTGGAGGACAGTTCGTTTTGAGTTTAAAGTTGATATTTCTTGTTGCTAGCTCCAATTTTACTTACATTTAGAAGTAAAATTGTAGTAGTGATTTCATGTTGCTCCAAACTTTATTTGAAAACTTACAACTTCACTTAGTAAATATAGCACATCTTCTAATCTCCACATCATATTCTACTCTTCCACGTTCCTCGAATTAGTTGCATAGCTCAGCCAACAAGCCTTAAATTAGTTTGCCAACAGTTTGGAGTTCAAGGGGTTAAATTAGAGGGATTTAATCTTCAATATTTTGGGGTTGTTTTGTCTTTTTTTTCAGGAGTGAATTTGATCTTTGAGTCTCGGTGAGAGAGTATCTTGCATACTCTAAGGAGTCTCGTGACGCTCAACTCAAGTAATTAGACCAATGCAATTTAGTTTTCAATATCTTGAGGAACCCTTGATCACTTTTTAAATTTCTTGCAAATTGACCTGATAGATGGCATAGGGTGGAAGAACGTGATTAAGAATGGTCCTGGAGTGTATCTATTGTGTTTCGGCATCACAATTTTGTGTTGGACATGTCCAGATACAAAAACTTTAGTGTCATGAGGGTTGATGGATTTGTATACCAAACCAGCACGATAAAAGTGTGGACATCGGTAAAATAGACACTACCGGATTAGTTAATAAATTGACGGTGGATTTTGTCCTAGCATGAAACTGTTCGTTAGGTTGAGTTTCAGTTATGGTGGTGAAGACCGGAGTAGAGTGCTAAATAAGTTGACTGAGGTGTTGGTTGAGTTTTTATTGGTGTTGAGTTATGGGCTTCGCGTGAATTTTTCATTTTTAATTGATTTGGATAACTTTATAGTCGTGGTTTAGAACTTGATATGATTTGGACGTCGTTTTTGTTGTTTATGTTTCCTTTGTAATTGTTCGTTGAGAGCATTACTTGTGCTCTTGACTTTTATTAATAACTTGGCCGTTTCCAAAAAATAAAATACAAACTAAACTTTATTTGAGTTGTAAATATATGTGTTTTTGTATATAGTTGAAATTTTATAGAATTTTATTGGCCTTGTTATGTAAGTTGTGATTTTTAATTTGTATTGGAGGATCAAAATTACCTTAATTAAAATTGGTTTAATGAATACAAAATTAAGTTGGACTAGGTAAAAAAATGAGTGGGTAATTGTAACGCCTCAGAATTTCAAGTTAGATCCATAGAGTTTAAATGGATTGAAAACGATATTCATATCAACAAGGTACACCTTTCTTTACGGGAATCCACCTAGGAGAACTTTAGAGTTAAGCGTGATTGCTTTGGAGTAATCCTAGAATGAGTGACCAATTGGGAAGCCTTCTGATCCACGCACGTGTGAGGAAAAAGTGTGTGGAAAAGGACTTGTTTTGGTGCGATGGGGCCAGCCTATCATCTCGAGAGCTGTCCATGAGTAACCGCGCCGGTCCAAAGGATCCGGGCTCTGACAAATTAGTGGTCCGGGTCATTACGAATTGTATCAGAGTCGTGCCAACCCAAAACCCACAGGGAGTGGACTGTTGGACGGACCATGGTGCGGCGGTGACATCGCAAGATTCAAGGGCGAATGTAACACCCCAAAAGTTCAAGTTAGATCCATAAACCTTATAGGGAACGCTACTCATATCAACGAGGTGCACAATTTTTTTCGGGAATCCCCCTAGGAGAACTCTAGAGTTAAGCGTGCTTGGTTTGGAGTAATTCTAGGATTGGTGACCAACTAGGAAGCCTCCCGGTTCGTGCACGAGTGAGGAAAAAGTGCGTAGAAAACGACTTGTGTTGGTACAGTGGAGCCAGCTAGTATATCACCTCGAGAGCTGCCCTTAAGTAACCACGCCGATCCAAAGGGTCGGGGCTCGGACCGATTAGTGATCGGGTCATTACAGTAATTGTGTGTCAAAAGATGATCTTTAACATTGTATAATAATTAACTATCTATGTATATACTAAAAGAAAAACCATTCTAACAATTCTAGGGGTTGACATGTCATCAATTATGTGGAATTGATGTGCATTTTTATTGGTTGTTAGAAATTTAAATTTGATATGGAGAATGTAGAACACATTAATTTGTTAAGTTCAAATGCACCATATAACTCCCATGACTTATTTTTAGTAAGTTGACTCAATATATAATTTATATATAATCTCACATATATTGATTTACAGAACTCCGAAAAATATTCTGCACATACATGTAGATTCACTGCGGAAGAAGAATCCATAGACATCAAATTTGGATATTTTATAAATTAAATTATTTATTATTTAAAATATTATTTTATTAAATGACAAAAATTGAAATAATGAAAAATTAAAACTAGAACATTATTAAATAATAAAAAAATTCTCCATTTAACAAAAAAATCAATACTTGTTTATGTATACAATTATGAATACACTTTAAATATTAACAATAAATTATACATTGAATGAAATAAAAACAAATACCTTTTCAACATTTATGTTAATTCTAACACATTTTATACTTTTACTCAATACTTATTCAAATATTACATTTTATTCTATCTATATATTTACTACATAAAATATTTTAATATAAATTTGACTTAATATATATTGAGTTTGTTATGATTTTGAAAACTTACCTTATTTGATTATTAATTCACTATTGATATACTTTAATTTTATTTTTGAATTTTTCATGATCATTAGTTTTTACTATATTAATTTTAAAATATATTCTACAAGTATTAATTTTTTCAGCAATATGTACACGGTTTATATAATTGTTCCATTATTAATGCATATAACAATATTTTCACATTTACTCCAATGGATTGAAAATAGAGAATCAGTAAATAAAGAGGTCTTTATTGCTTTAAGATGCATGGCTAAAATGATCACAAAATTGGAACGTTGTTGCCCAAAGAAATACAAACTCCAAAATTTTGTGAGTGTTACATATATGACTGAACACGAAAGTGACAACATGATTAATGCTCTCAGGTGCAATTTTTTTGGACCTCTACACTCAAGTTCATGTATCTTTCAAATATTTTGTTTAAATTAAAAAATATTGGGTATACATCATTTAGTACTCATTAGAATTATAGATGCTCGACGGTAAATATATATTTAATTATCGTAATGCCAAATCAATTCAGCTGGTGTGGAAACTGATTCTGCAACACTCATAAAAAAATAATGGTGAAAGAGAACATTCCATTTGCAAAACTATACAACATGACCAGAAATCATATCTCCCTTGATAATGCCCATGAGGTAGGCTTCGACTTATTGCATGATGTATAAGGATGGAGGAACTTACAATCTGCTCTGTATTAAAAGTGATTCCTTCGTAGAGAGTAATGAGTGATGAAACTTACATGCAAAAAAATTATTTTATGGTTGAGACGTAACCTTCTTTTACAAATCCACTACTTTTCGTCCATGTGGAAGATGGATAGTATACCGATATTTATATAAGTATTGATAGAAAGAAGTCAAATTCTATTCTAATGGAGTTCATAGATTTCTGCATACAAGATAGGAAGAATGAAGGTCATCAACTCATACTTAGCAAGACATCATTTACTACAATTCATTGTTGATTCTAGAGGAGATATTATATTTGGAGGATTTTGTGCTCTGTTTTGAGATATAAGAGATATACATTCTCCAGTGGCTTCCATCGGTATTATATTATTGCTAAAAGGTAGAACTGCTAATTCAAGATGTTAAATACAATTTAATATACATTTATTCTTGGTATGCAGTATATTAAGTTTGATTCTGATGCAACGTGTCTACTCAAAGAAGCAAAGTATATTTTATGGGACGAGACTAAAGTGATCGATATGCATTGTATTAAAGTGCTTGCTACGAGTTCAATGGATTTTATGCATCGACTAGATACACCATTTGAAAGTTTGGTTATTATATTGAACATATACTTTAAACAAATACTAAAAGTAGTTCCAAGAGGGTCTAGATCTGACATTCTTAGTGCAACAATATGCTCATCCAATGGCGATTGATCAAAAGTACTTAACGGATGGTTTATTATGGAATAGATAGTAAACCCCTATGAAAACTCGACGAGGACGTCGAGAATTTAAGGGGTAGATTGTAATATACAACATCCCACTTCGATTGAGAATGAAGCGGATAAATGGTATATATATAGACCACCACTCTCCTATGGTATGAGGCTTTTGGGATTCAAAAAGTAAATCCTTGCGAGCTCCAATCAAGGAACAATATCGTACCAATGAGATGTGTGTGGGACAATCATGGGTAACCTCGCCGGCTCAATGGCTCGGGTCTCGGTCCATTAGTGTTTAGGTCATTACAGTCAATGTCAAACAAGTGCAGTTTTTTGTATTGGTTCGAGCTGAACAAAATAAATTCTCGGAAGCTGACTTATGCTAAACTTACTCGATATCATTGTTGAAAAAATGAACATAAAATAGTATATTTATGAAAACAAACAAACAAGGTTTTGGTAATGTCGTTGAATATGCTGTTCAAAATATCACAAGGATGCATGTGAAGCTATAGGCCTCTTATTCAGTGATGGATATTAGTGGTTATAAAGTGGCAAGTCTATGGGGGTTTGTTATTATTTTTGTAGAACCTTCTTATAAAAATGTTATTCCTTACACATTATGTCGAGGCCTGAGTGTGTGGAACAAAACATGAAATCTATTATCAAACGACATTCTATACAATCAACAAATGTACTTAACAATTCCAGCACAGTAAATTTACGTACTATATAGCCATTCCCACATTTAGTAACAACAATTTAAATCGTGTATGGAATTGTCATACAACGATTAGAGATGTAAACAACAACTCTCTGATAAGAGTTGTTTACCATTTCAATTGGATCCGTTTCAGTTTCATGAGTAACTGTTTGACCTCCATTCGAAGTTTTAATTTCGAGCGAGATTACCGGATTTGTTGTTGGAGTTCGGAGTTTTTTGAAGACGATAAGGAAAGAGAAAGAAGGAAATGAATTGTGTATACTTTAAAATAAATTTGATTGAGGTTTAATTTACAATAATATTTAGTCATTGTTATAATTTACAAATCATTACAGTTAATGTGCAATAAATCGAAGATTGTAAATCGCAACCAAGTCCAATTAATTTTATTTCCGGTTAACGAAAAAAAAAGAGACTTTGAGTGTATCTGTAATTGTTTGAATATAAGGGATGGATATGTAATTTGCTCAATTTAAGGGGTAAGAAACATAATTTATCTTTAAATGTTTGATAATATAAATCAATTTAACATATCCAAAATGTCCAAGGATTTCGTTGAATATTTGAGCGCATATAACATTTACATGGAAGATAACTTTGAGAAAGGTCTTAAACATATTTTTTTACCATAATTTCTCTACAATTAATTGATTATAACCTTAGAATCATACTGAAGGATGGTGCATGGTAATACTTTTGTGGAATATTAATCAAATTCTCAAGTTGTACAATGGAACAAGGCTAATAGTTACTGATCATAGAAGTTTATCATCGAAGTAAAATTGATATATTGAATCAATGCGTGTAAAAAAAATTTAATCCCTATGATGAGAATGATGGACTACCCAAAATAAATTAATGGTAGGAATTTACAACGTAATGGTAACACATATTACAAGACAACAAATGTAACTTACAATGAAGTCTTCGACAAGTTATGAGTTGATCTTATCTATTTTTTATATATATATTTTAGAATTTTTTAAACACCGACAAATTTTTATATATGGGGATCAATTGTACTACTTTACGTTATGCACTTTTCTAAGGGTAGTGTGACTTCCGATACAAAAAGCGATTAGATCATGCATTTTGTCACACTGCATTTTTTTATATGCTCCTCAGCTTCTATATATAGTATTATTGTAGAAATTTATTAATTTCTTATCTTAAGTTTCTATTCATGCGAGTAGCATATAGTATCGACTTAAGGCTAACTTTTTTCTCAATTTATTATGTCACTAAGCCTTATACTTTTTCAGGTACATATGGCATCATTTAAAGTCAAGTCTTACCAATAATTTTTTTCGACTTTACACATTGCAAACTCTGAATCTCCATTTTTATAGATTATCTTTTTTGACAACCTTATACATACTAATTTTCATAGTAGGTATCATTCAACAAAATTATATATATATATATGAATTTAATAAGCATAGAATTGTTCCGGGCTTAAGTATATGATAATGCTTATATTTATCAAAATATCGAGGTGAAATATGCAACAACTCTCATAAGTACTAATATTAGATAGCATATAAATGGGGCTAATTTTATATTAGTAATCTATGAAATTGAAAAGGTTTTCGCTCCAATTGTGATAGTGAACCAATTCAACAAGATGAAGTTTCCTATCAATTTTGTTAGACGATTGTCAATGATATAATCTATTTTACTATCGATATAAAGAAAAGTCCTAAGAAATCTCTTGCACACAAGTCGACTTCTTCACCCTTACCCGTATGATATTTAGTTTTCTCTCAATAGATTGCGATGAGAAAGAGATTCAATTTATTTATATACGACGAAATGTTAAAATATATAACACAATGTGTTCATTAACATTGATATTTTATTATACGATATATAAATTTTTTATTTTAACTATTATTTTTATGTTCATCGAGTATCGACGGGTCATCAATTAATAATGGTATAAATGAAATATTCTAATGACGGATGGATACGAGCTAGGTGATTATTGCTCGGAACTCGGTGTTGTATCTCTCATTTCCCATGTTTTATTTTTATTACTAGATTCAAAGGATATAAAGACACAGTAACCCTTGTAGTGAATTGATTGTATCTCTAAATAGTCAATACATTGTTAAATCTTGCTAGACATGCAAGAACAAATTTATATGAGAGCAATGGATTTGATGCTATGTTTCTATTATTTTTGTAATTATTTATTAAGACCATTACCTGTAGTTTTAAAACTTATGAAAGAAAAAAGAGAATTGAAATAGTGATTTGGGTATAGATATTGTTGTACTACCATTTCATATATTCATTGTAACCGTGAGAAAGTTTATCAATGCCCTGTTTTTTTCCAGCCGTTCAGGAAAAAAAGAAAAGAGAAATATTTTCGTTAATATAGAATTTTGCCCCTTCGAATCCCTTAAGAAAAACCTTTTATACGTAATTTCACCCCACCAAGTTCAAATTTTAGGTCACCCCTGAATCCCGTCAACTCGTACCTCCAATTCACTTACCACTTCCTTACATTTTGATGGTATTGAACCATACAAATTAAATGTACAATTTTCACACATAAAATTATAAATTTAATGTGAAGATATATAATTTTTTAATGTACCATAAATTGCAATAATATACATATCAATCGATTATGAATTATTAATTTCGATAGGTACCTGTCTGAATCTCTCCCGATTATACATGGTCAAATAGCCCATTTTGCCTATTTTGGTTTGATCCCTGGTAAGATGGCTATAACAGGTTGAGTAAGACTTTACTATTTTCAACCATATTTATTTAAACTGATTTTTTATATAAAATATAATTTAATTGAACTGAACCGAATGAACTTACAAATGTACCGAACCTAACCTAACTTTAAAAGGGAGGAAAAACCTAGTATAGTTGTATTCATCACACCGTCAAAGATTATACAGAAAATGAAAACCACACCAAACTGAAAACAACATACATACTACAATTATTTGTTTTGTCGTTGCCAAATCTTGAAGCCGAATTAGTCAAAATGGTGGGTTAGATGTTGAGTTAATTTGGATTTTAATAGTAACGGGCGGGTTCCCACATATATAGGGTTAGTTGGAAGTTAGTTAAAAGAAGTTGGAGACAAAAACGGTTGATTGGTGACGATGATAAAATTTAGACATCATCAACTCAACTCAACTCAATCAAGGTAGTAACGGAAAGGTTCGACGAATGATCTTTCCAACATTTTAGAAAATTGGTCGGTCAAACTCGAATCGAATCCTTGGTTTTATATACATAGTGACCACTCACTCCCTTTTATTTCAACTAGTATATCTAATCGATATATTTTTATTTTATTTATTTATTTCTTTATACCTAACGCCATCATTATTAATTATTTCATGCAAGTAATTAAAACATCACCATCTTATCTTTTCATTTCAAATTGTGCCCATCGATCTAGAGGGCATACACACTTTGGTTGGTACTACTATATATAATTAATTAGTAACTCATCTATTACTATTATAGAGAAAAGAGGATCAGGGTTGATAACGTACTAACTTTTATTTTTCTATTTTATTCTTTATTAAAATTATTTTTTCCTTGTGATATTTTATATAATTTAATTATATTAAATTTATACTATAATTAATAATTCAATTATTCAACAATATTAATAATTTCACGTCGTATGTCAATTTTATAGTAACCATAAAGGGAATAGACAAAAAGAAAAGAGGCAATCTTGATCAACTATAATCTTCATCAACTATGACTCAAATTCAATTTCGTCGGTCCAAAAGTCATTAGAATTGATCCTACGCTTTCTAGATTTAATACATTGTACTCATAGTACACCAGTTTTAGTTACGGATTTCAAAATTTTTTCCAAGTATAGATATTGATGGGAAATACTAATATATTAATTAGGCTTTGTTTCTTCAACTGAAATTTATTGAGTTGAATTGAAATGAATGGAACTAAATTGAACTGAACTGAACTGGACTGGAGTAAAGTATAAATATAACTACGTCGAATTGAACTGAATTTAACTGAACTGAACTTAATTTAACTGAACTGAAGTGATTTTAAGTTGAAGAAAACATAGCCTAATTAGGCTTATTCTTTTGAACTGAAATTTACTGAATTGAATGGAACTGAAATATAGTATAAATTATAACTAAGAAGAGCTGAACTGATTGAATGCATTGAACTGAACTGAGCTGAATAAGATTTCAGTTGAAGAGACCAGGGTCATAATAATAATTGATTAATGAGTGTTGAATGGAGTCATAAAGTGATCGGGTGATATGGTAGATTAAGCTACAAACATAAAGTGGTAGGATTAAGTCTCTCTGGCGTGATTTTCTCCGTCAAGAAGTGCTATTCATTCTCCAAATTAAATTATTAACTAGTAAACATGCAGAGTTTATTGATTTTCCCAGAAAATAAATTAAAGCAAGTACTATAATGGAAGAAGTTTATAAAGATAAACTAGTAAAATTTAATGAGGGAACCGAAAAAGTATAAAAATATCACATCCCAAAATCATGTCGTCTATTGTGAGATGAACTCATGTCAAAACGATGTCTAACTTAATTCTTAAAAAATATTAATATCTCAGTGATATATTAAAATTTCATTTGACGATAAACAATCGATCATGTAAAATGTATTTTGGTTTCTCGGTATGAAAATAAAAATGCCATGCAATACCTAATAGAAACATAATGCATCTTTAATTAGGAAGAAGATAAGTTGAAATATCTTAGAAATCTTGTATATTACTATTAACCGTGAACTCCAACTCTTAAATTTACAATGGTATGACTTTCAAATCCACCAACTCTCAGTTGTGTTAAGAAATTAAATTAAAGACACAAGTTCACCTTTTCAACATCGGTGAAGGGTCAAACGAACAAATCATCTTCATGTGCTTCACTAGATATATACAACTAATCATTTCTATTATAGACTTTAGATTCAAGATTTTTCCTTCTTTTTTAGAAAAACATAAGCTTCAAAAAGAGCATGTAAGGATCAAGAGTTTCGGCGCCAACTAATATACAAAATATGATCTAATAAGCTATAGTTGCCCCTTAAAAATGAATCATAATAGTTACTAATTACAACAAAATGAACCTTACAACTCTTAATGCTAATCATTCTAATCATATAGTTCTTATAAGTATATAAGGTTATATAAGGTTACAGTTCTTATAAGTATATAAGGTTACAGGACAAGTGACAAACTCTAAAAGTTCTACAGTCCTACAGTAAAACACTCCTTGTTATTTTCTTTCCAGCTTAGTTTCAATACAAGCCTCACGGGGATCACTAGTAAACTGTGATAGGCAGTGCATCCGGTTTAAGGTTCTCCAAACCAAAAAGTTAGATGCTAGAATGTTAGAGGTTAGTTGGTATGACTCCAAGTCCAACAAGATCTGCAAAATAAATAGAGATAGCCAAAAGATGTTTTGTCTGCCTGTTATTAATATACAAAGCCACTCCGCATCAAGAATGATTTGACTGAATGAGAATAAGTTTATGCCTACAAAGGAGCTGATGGAGCCATTTGCTTGCTATAAACCCTTATCATAAAATCCAACACCATTCCAAGACAACACTTTTTTTGTTATTTGGTTTTCCATTGAGTTTTGGATCAGAAACTTTTCATCATTTCCAGGTTCAAAAGAGATACAGAGAAGATGAGGGGTCAGAGTGATGTTGCTGAGATTAGAGAGAATAGAAGTGCAGGAGGAGGCTAACTGACGATAGATAGAGGAAAGAAAGAAAGAATTTCTATCTGTTTTGAAAGAGATAGAGATAAACCTGAGGCCCCAAGGTGCTCCCTTCACAATGCCAATGTCATCTCCATCCAGAAAGAAGAGTTGCAGACATAAGTTCAGATAGGTTTGGGCCTTCATTTAGGGATTCTGAGATAAGCGATGTCAGTGTTATCAGAAACACTAGTTTCTTCGCAGCTGCTGAGCAATCTGCCAGGTTCATGACTCTGTTCCTTTGGTTCTGCAAAGCTTCCTTAGCGAAAATGTATGCAGATGAATTACCTTCCCTATGGATATGACTGAACTTAACATCCATATCCTTTATTACTACATGCAGTTGATTGTACAAGTGCAACACTTTCCAATTTTTCATACCATTCATGTTACCAATAGAATCAATAACACTAGTTGCATCATATTCAACAATCACTTTCTCGTGGTTTAATTGTTTACATAGAGACAATACATAAACAATGGCACTCTATTTAGCAAAAAATATATTGGTTTTACCAATGAATTTTTGAAAGCATTTTAGCACTCTCCCATTGAAGCATCTGATAATACCTGCAATTGCAGCCAAATCATTGCATTTGTTCAGAGACCCATATGTATTCACTTTGACCCAAGATATTGGGGGTTTGTTCCAATACACTAAGCATAAGGGCATTGTGACTCTAGGAGCAACACCCAAATTTAGGTATAATGCAATACTTAAATCTCCCTTCCAAAATTTTCATGGGATTTTGAATTAAACGTGATAAAATTCAGATGTTTTAAAATCACAAATATGATACCAAAATAGGTAATCTTTTTATGATCATACTTAGCATCATTTCTAGCTAGCCATGCAACCAACATATCAATTGAAACATAATATTCCTAATGTGGCCTTTCTTAACATAATCAGTAGAATTTTACCAAGCTAGCATTCTAGAAAGAACAGGCTGAGTTTAACCACATGACACATAAAAAATTGCAGAGAAAATTGCCAAGAATTTTACCAAGCTAGCATTCTAGAAAGAACTTTATGGATTTCAGAGGACTGCAATAGCACATGTTCAATAGTTTCAAGAGCTTCACGACATTGACATTTAGAGGCTAAATGGATTCCAAATCTTTGCATTTTAGTTTCTACAGGTAACCAACCTTGGACAATTTTTCAGGAAAAGATGGATATGGTAGGAGTAAGATAAGGGATACAAAGATATTCAAAACCTTGAACAGATGGTTTCACATGCATAATTAAAAGTCTAGCATATTTGGAAGAAAATTGACCATCCATAGTCTGTTTCCACACTGGAACTGTGGCACTATCCAAATTAATGGGAAATTCCAAGAATATTTTAATGCAAAGAGAAACAGGCAGATGTGCCCTTAACTTACCCCATTCCCATATACCTTGTGATTGCCAATCATGGACTAAAGATAGATCAAAGCTTTGATCCAATGCTTGTATTTTTAGTTCAGTTGCATTGTCAGTACATGGCAGCCAATGATCATGCCAGAAGAAAAGTTCTCCTTTGCCAACTTGCCAGAACATCTGCTCTTGGGTAAGATTACTGACATTCAAAATTCTTTTCCATACCCAAGCATCTGCTTGTTAGGGATACAATCTTCTGGATACATGTTCCTACAATATTTGTTAAGTATAAAACCAGACATCAAAGAATTGTTGCTTCTATGTTTGAACCAAATAGGGCTGCGCAATGGACGGATACGGATCAATCTGCATCCGTTTGACCGGATATCCGGTAAAAAACGGATGGAAAAATACTCCATCCGTTATCCAATCCGTTCCGAGCGGATTGGATACGGATAAATCCACCGGATAACGGATAAATCCGGCGGATATCCGTATCCAGTAAATTTAAAGAAAAAGAAGTAAGAAAGAAGAAGAAAGAAGAAAGAAAATCCACCGCCGCCTCCTTTACCTCTCCGCAAATCGCGAGCAACAGCAGCAAATCGCGAGTCCGAGTAGCAGCAAATCGCGAGCAGTAGCAGCAGCAATCGGCGAATGGAGAGGAGAAGAAGACGACGGCGGCGGACGATGGAGAGGAGAAGAAGTCGTCGTCATTGGAACCACGAGCAGAACGAAGTTGTCTTCATCCTCCTCCTCTGATCCTGAAGAAGACGACATATCTCTCTGATTTTGCCACGAGCAGAACGAACCACGAGCAGACGGAGGTGAATCAGATCTTTGGATTGTGGATTGTGATAATGGAGTTGTTGAGATTGGGTGGAAAAGTAGAGAAGATGAAGAAGAAGGAACTTTGGGTAGAACTTAGGGTAAAAATGTTAAATGACAATAATACCCCTGGTCTAACGGATAAACGGATATCCGGTGGATTTATCCGTTTTATCCATTCAAAACGGATGAAAGAAAATCCCATTCGCAATCCGATCCGTTTTGTTAACGGATCGATCCGTATCCGTCCGTTTTCGCGGATAACGGACCAGATTTGTGGATATAGATAAAATGAGCAGCCCTAGAACCAAAGTTTCATGGACAAAGCTTTAGCCATATCTTCCAAATTAAGAACATTCAAATCTATATTTTGAAACTCGGATCCGGCAATCGACCCGGCCTAGCTACTGTAGGAGGTTCAACCGGGTCAACTCGGGTTAACCTAACTAAAATATATTTAAAATAAAGATATTAAATATATAGAAACCATTAAAATTCCTCTCCCCTATGGGTTGTTGGTCTTAAATATTAATGTACCAACCCTCCTCAATGTACTACTAGTCTACTACTACTACACTACTACATTGTCCTACACTCCTATGCAATGCGTGGGTTGTACACTAAGTTCTAGAAAATCAAAATTATTTTAATTCTTTAGCATTTCAAGAGGTATGTTGTGTCCTTTTCCAAAAAAAAAAAAAGAGGTATGCTTTGCACACCATCTTCTCATAACAACTCTTCTCACCATTCAAACATATATCAATTGTCAAGCCTAACAGAGGAAATCACAATGGAGAAGCTGAGATGAAGAATTCATATTTGTCCATCAGATTTCATCCAATATGCGAGAGATCTTCAGGAGATGAAGTTGGGTGGTTTGAGAAGAAGGCAAACTAATAGTGGAGAGACGAACTCACCGGAGTAGCAGCAACGGCCAGTGAGAGCCTAATATAGCTGACTAGCTAGGAGTACATGCAAAAACAAATTGGCGGTGGGAGGTAGTCTAGGTCAGTGTGAATTTTTCTTTTAAAAACCGGTTCAACCCAATTTTTTAACAGGTTTATACCGAGTTTTTTTCGTGTAACTCTTATTTTTACCGGCCAACGAGTTTTGAGGGTTTTCGGCCCGTTTAGCCCTTCGAATCGTGGTTGAACCGGGTCGGCCCAACGGGTTTCTAAACATAGATTCAAACTTATTTCATCAAGATAGAAGCAAAGATTATCCCATTTAGTCCAATGCATTTTAGATTTATCCAAGGACCACCCCAAAAAAAGTTGACAAATATTCTTTTCAGTTCGTACAAAACTGATTTTGGGGGATTCAAAACTTGAATAATGTAGACATGTAGAGCATTTAAGACACTTTTGATGAGTATCAATCTACTGCCTTGAGACAACATAGCTAAGTTCCAGCCACTCAATCTAGTTCTGAGTTTTTCAATCAAAGGAAGGAAAAACAACTTCCTATGTTTACCTTTAGCAATAGGTGCACCAAGGTATTGAAAGGGAAAAGTCATCACTATCATGTTCAGGGTAGAAGCAATAGTAACAGAATTAGTTCTTTTAACAGCAAGAAAACCACTTTTGTTCAAATTAATTTTTTGACCAGATTGTTCCTCATATGCAGATAAAAAGCCTTTGAGTTTCAACAAATTTATTTGGCTAGCATTGCAAAAATTTATAAAATCATTAGCAAATGCTAAGTGAGAAATTTGCAAACCCTTAGAAACCATGTAGTACATGCTAGAATTATTAGCAAATAAATCATTGAAGGACCTAGACAAATATTCATTCATTAAGATAAACAAAGCTGAAGACAGGGGGTCTCCTTGTCTGAGGCCTTGGGTAGGTTTGAAACAGCCACATAGATCACCATTTACACGAAAACTATAAGAGCAACCAGACACAATTTGCATGACTAGCTGAATGAAATAATTGTCAAACCCAAAGGAGTTGAGAATAGTTTCAAGAAATTCCCATTTCACTCTATCATAAGCTTTCATCTTGTCTAGCTTGATAATGACATTAGACCCTCTAACTTTACAATCAAAAGCAAAAGAAAATTCTTGAGCCAAAAGAATGATATCCGTTATAGCTCTATCTTTAACAAAACCACTTTGATTAGCAGATATTTAGTTTGGTAAGAAAACATATAACCTATAATTCAAGAGCTTAGAAATAATGCTTTGCATGTTGGTACATAAGCTGATAGGTCTATAATCACCCCAGAGCTCAGGAGAAGCATTTTTAGAGATCAAAGCTAGCAAAGTATGAGAGAAGCCTGGTGGTACATAAGAAGAAATCAAGGACCCCTTCCAAGATATCCCCATGAATGATATCCCATCAACTTTGATAGAATTTACCTGTAAATCCATCTGGTCCAGGGGGTGAGTCACATTTAAGGCCAAAGACCACCTGCTTAACTTCCTCAAGAGTAGGAGCAGAGCATAGATTGGCATTCAGTGATAAATAAACTAAGCTAGGAGGCAGGCTCAAAGATGGGGGATGCAAAACATATGAAGGAGGTGCAAAGTGTTTAGAAAACAAATCAATAGCAGACTCACTAAAAGCTGGTTTCTCTGTGTGCAAAATGTTTTCATAAGAAATGGAGTTGATTCTCATTCTTGCAGTTTTCCTTTTAACCATGCTATGAAATAAAGTTGTGTTCCTCTCTCCTTGCACACACCATGTGGAGGAAGCTCTTTGTTTCCAGAAGCTTCCTCTAGACTGTGTGAAGTCAAATTGTTTTTTTTTTCTTTGAAAATGTTACTATTTTATTTTGTAGGCTTGACGGCCACTACTTCCTCAGCTATAGCAACCTCTTTTTCCAAACTTATTAGGTTTTGAAAAATATTTCCAAAAACATGTTTGTTCCAATTTCTAAGACACTGCTCCAATTTGAACTGTTTTTCTTTGATTCTTTCCAGACCTAAGGTACTAGTGGGCATAGTCCAATTATCTTTCACAAGTTTAAGAAAATGTGGGTGCAAAACCTACATGTTTTGAAATCTGAAACGTTTGTTTTTAGCTCCATTAGAAAGAAAAGTTTCCAAGAACAAGGGCATGTGATCAGAACACTTAAGCATTCCATGAGTGACAAGGGTTTTATCAAAGACAGATGCCCAACTATTATTATAAACAATTCTATCTAACCTATGCCTCATACCATCTCTTCTTTCCCAGGTGAAAGAGGGACCTGTAAAACCAATGTCAGTAAGACCAGTTTGCATAGGACAATTAGAGAATTCAGACATGGTATTGAGATTAGAGATAGAGACTCCTTCTCTTTTCCTTGGTGAGACTATAATGTTGAAATCACCTCCCACACACCAAGGGGAAGAGGCAGGGATGGTAATAGCAATAGAACCTAAACCAGTCCATAATGCTCTTCTCTCACTGAGGGTGCATTTAGCAAATACAAAAGTGGCAAAGAAAGATGTATTATGCCTTAAATCCTTGATGCAACAGTGTAAAAATTGTTCCTCATTTTGCAAAATATCTATTTCAATATAAACAGTTGAAGAGATCCATATTTTGTTAGAGTTGGCAAGAATATTATGAAAGAACACTAGAATATTACTTATGTGGTATAAAAATAGTGAAGGCACGGTATGAGGATTAGGGATAGTTAAGTTCTTTATCAAATGAGGGAAGTTAAGAAGTTCTCCTTAATACATCTTAGTTCGTCATTGATTTTAGGTCATCCGGTTGAATTAGTCTGAAATGCTAGGACAACTCCCTTTTTGGTGTGATTGTTACTAGTCTGGCGAGGAGGCTGGGTCCGGCGCGGAGGCTAGGTCCATCGTGGTAGATTCCTTCTGAGTGTCCGTCTACAATAAGGTCTCGTCTGGGAGTCTGTAAACCCGACAATCTTGACTAAACCTCAAACCCGATCCGAAACGACATGACCTGAAACCCGAAAGTAGACCCGAAATTACCACGATTGCCACATACCCGAAAATGAACCGAAACCCGATATGAATCTGAAAATGACCGGAAATTATCATACCCAAAACACGAATTGACCCGGTGTATCCGAAATGACCCGATCCGAAGCTGCCCGATTAGAATGATATGACACTACAAAAATCACATGATCTAACGACATAATTATCTGTCGTTAGAGTACCTCCAATTCGTCGCTAAACTGTCAAGCGACAGATAAAATGCCCATTGTTAAAATGGACATTGTTAAACATCTAATGACGCATAAACTTATCCTTCATTAGATGTAACGACGGATAAATCTTTATCCGTCGTTAGCTTCTGTTGACAAGCTAAGGACATATAAACTTTATCCGTCGTTATATATAAACACGGATGAAACAATCCGTGTCTACAATTTAACGACGGATAATATCATCCATCGTTTGTTGTAGCGACTGATAAAATCATCCGTCATTACGTCTAACGACGGATAGACTTTATCCATTGTTAACACATATTAGGTCAGTTCGTCCTATTCCGTGAATTTAGCGATGGATTAAGTGTTATCCGTCGCTAAATTAAGCAGAATTTTAATTTTTTTATTTTATTTTGTCAATACCTAATTCGATCATATTTAACCTGCTTTTCACCCAATACAATTATAATTAAGAAGACTGTTGAATTGCACAAAAAGTTCATAAACTAATAAGAAATCGGAATATAGTAGACATATTCGTACATAAGTAAGTATCCTACTTTAATCAATTTGAATTCACAGAAATAGTAGTATTCGGATAATAAAAGCTAGAACTATGAAGAAGAAGGAGGAGGATCATCAGGATTACATCATTGGCTCATGAGGGACATCAACCGCCTCATCTCTGCCATCTCTCGATCGACACGGACCTGGTGAGTCTCAAATGTAGTCGTCAGAGCTACAATCTCATTCTTAAGAGGAGTCTCTATGTTATCGACCTCGATTTGGGTGTAATGACGACTGATAGATCATGATGCGGAGGACTGGCCAATGGAATAGCTGGCCGCAAGATCGACTCCCCGACTACCCACACCATAAACCCGATTCCTCTCGTCTGGTTGGATGACGTCTAAGAAGATTTTGTCCTGCTCTTCAGTAGTCAACTCCTGATAAGTATCCATCCTCTCAGCAAACGTCCTCTCAGCTCAGTCTGCAATACTAATCAAGTGTATAAGTGTAAGTTGTTATAAATTTCTTATAATTAATCAAGTAAATAAAAGAAACTCATAAACTGTAATTAAAGAAAGGTTTGTACCGCAATTTGCTATGCTCTTTGTTCCACCCAAACGTCATTCTTCGACTTCCCCTTTCTCAATTGCTGAAGGAGTGTAACTGGCTAGTTAGCCAGTTGTTGAACAATATTCATAATGTATAATGATTAGTGAATCGAGTATGGCTCACGTAAATACAAACAAGTCTGGAAAAATGACGCATCAATATGAAAAATTCATGTAATGATTCATAAGGAAACTTACCGACATCACAACATCTGTGGCAGGAGCGCGTGACCCATAATGATGCCTGGAAATACCCTTACCATCCCACGGCTCTCTTAGCCTGTTTTGCTGGTTCTTGTAAGCCTGATCTTGTACATGGACATTATCCCAGTACCTGTTCCAGCAGGCCCACTCATCAAGACTCAAGTTAGGGGGCTTAGTGTGCCGCTTAGCTTTCATGGAAGCCACATGATTTTTGTATTGGTTTGAGCCAAGAAGCTCAAACACATGCCACATTCGCCTCACCATGTGATTGGGTATGTAATACTTTTTCTACAACAAAAATTACAGAACAAGGCCAATCAAAACAATGGATGCTAACACAAAAGGTGACTTACATATCACACAAACAATTAAAGTGGCTAACATACCACACAAATTAAGAATCCTACAACATATACGAATAGAAAAGGTGACTAACATACCACCCATACAAGTAAAGTGGCCAACATATCACACAAATTAACAATCCTACAACATATACGAACATAAAAGGTGACTAACATATAACCCAAACAAGTGACGTGGCTAACATACCACACAAATATACAATCCTACAATATATACTAACATAAACGATGACTAACATATCACCCAAACAAGTAAAGTGACTAACATACCATACAAATTAACAATCCTACAACATATACGAACATAAACGGTGACTAACATATCACACAAACAAGTAAAGTGGCTATCATACCACACAAATTAACAATCCTACAACATATACTAACAACAAAGGTGACTAACATATCACCCGAACAATTAAAGTGGCTAACATACCACACAAATTAACAATCATACAACATACTTGATAAATAAAATCTTACCATGAGCTCGTCGAAGTAGTAATGTTTAGTTGAGTCAGAGAGCGTCGACCACTTCTCTCCTCCTTCACCCGCCCTCTCCCTACGAGTCTTAATGGTCTTCGTGAGCTCCTCTAAAACAGACTTCGGTCAAAACCTGCAAATATGAATGAAAACACACAACAAATGAAATAGTTATTAGTAAATTACAAGAACATTTATACGTGTATTTACATAAGCTTAGATCATTACTTATCCGGTCCATTGATGAACATCAACGGCTTTCCTAAATACTCAACATCCTTAACTAGTTGAAGGCCGAAAAGACAACGATCGTCTGGGAACTCCTCGAAGTCAGGAGATGTAAACACACTCTCATGATGTGGTGGGGTCTAGCTAACATGAGTCCCACCGAAAGTCTGATTTCTGGTACCACCAACATCATCAAGTGGAGTACTACCACCACTCAGTATCTCCTCACCCTCGGGGGTCCCACTAGATCTGGGTCGGTGGCACGTGTACTTCCTGTGGCACGGCATCTGCGTGAGCATATGACAATGAAGAAGACAAAAGTATTAGTACACATATCAGAAACATGAACTTGCAAGATAAATCAAGTTAGAAACATTAAACAACATATAACACAACATATATTCAGAAACAATGATGCACACATACCCTCCTCCACGTTGCCGTTGGTTAAGTCCACAAATTCGTCATCATTAAGTTGTATGTATCCATTAAATGCATGTACATGATTTCTAGTTGTATCATCAGCAGACTCTCCTTTGTACGAGTTGGTAATTGATTTGTCTCTATGAATATACTCTACCTTGGAGCGTACTCGTATATGTATAGCAGCCAACCAGTCTGCCTTATCGCGTTTCAGTCTTGGATATTCAAAGAAGACGACCTGGCTTGCTTGATCAGCCAGGATGAATGGTTACCTCTTCTTATGGTTACTCTCATCCATTTCGTACTCCTTGTGCACCTTAGTACCAGTTGGACCCGGTTCATACCAATCAACATCAAACAAAAATGTTCTTTTGATAGGCAATCCTGCATATTCTAGTCGAATAATTCTTTTCAGCTTGCCGTAGAAATCAAAGTTATCCCCTGATGAATTCTGATAAGCCTCCTTCACACAAACCCCATAATGACTTGTGGACATGGCCGTGTTGGAATCCATTGTGTGAAATCTAAGACCATTGACTATGTATAATGGGAATGTGTGGGCAACTCTCAATGGACCCTCAGCTAGAAACTCTTAAGTATAGTTAGGTAACTTTATTCACAGGATCCCGGACATAGTTCCCTAACGAATCTAGAAATGCCGAAGTCAACTTATCGTCAAGCAGGTTTTCAATTTCATCATCTGCCATGATTGGATTATTTGCAAGACAACGCTCTTTGAATACGTTGTTCAGACGATAACATGAATTCTAAATTAGGAAAGTTGTATATATTGCCAAGTAATACATATGTATCACTATTAATGATAAACTTACCCAACAAGAATTATTTTTCAACTTCAGCACAGTTAGAGAGGATGTAATAGTGTGTTGCGTTGAACTCCTTCTCATCATTCCAATAAATCTGAATTTTTTTCCCCTTAGTTCTCCCTGAATTTCTGAAAACAGAAACTGCTCGATCATCGTCCTCTTGAACTTCGAATGTATCAGCGTTTCTGCCCGGTCTACTTGCCTTTGTCAACACTTCTGCTCCAAAGTAATATGTGCAGAAGGTTGCAGCTTCCCCTCGAACGTAAGCATTGGACATTGATCCCTCAGGCTTGTTCTTGTCGCTGACATACTTCTTCAATTTACTGAGGTATATGGGACGCATAGAAAGGACGTATAAAAAGTTAGATTGATTAAATATTGTAAGTAATAGTTAGGTAAAAGATTTTTTTGAAGATGCACCCTCGAATGGATACATCCATCGATACTTGTTGGTCCAGATAACGACAAAGGTAAAAGACTAGAGGGGGTGGTGAATAGTCTTTTAAAACAATCATCGATAAACAATATTTCTCAGAAACCTTGGGGGTTTCTGATACTTGGATTCAGAGTAGAATGATGCGACCAAATTGACCCGATCTGAATGACCCGATTTCCAGGTCTAGGAGTCCGAGGTTGGTCCACTTAGTATCTGAGAATATGAAGAAAAGGGATAGACCCTTTTGGATCAGTTTGTCTAAGACAAACAGAACTTGATTTTCTACGTGTTTAGAGGCTGATCAAGCTTGGACGCGAATAACTAAACTTAGAGAGTGGAATATTGAGACGTAGTTACTGAGGAGTGATCAAGAAGACTTGTATGTGAGTGATGGCAAGGAGATAAACGAACAATTGGATAATGTCATTAACTTCACTAATTCAGATTCACATTGCTTTGAGTGTGAATTATACGGTTATTGTTAGGAATATTTATTAATATTTTTGATCAATCACCATATAGCTTATCTTAGTACTTAAAGGTGACTAGTACTCCTATTTCACTTGAACATTGTAAAAGATGAAATCATAGTAAAACTTCTACTTAATGTAATTTTATATCTTGAAGAAGGACATGAAAAAGATCCTGGCAATGGATTTTAATCGAAGATTTGAAAATTGAAGTGTGCAAAAGTTTTTGAATACTACAGGTTACGTCTCCTCAGATAGACTATGATAAAGAAAAGCATATTGTATAGTGTATTAATTGTACATAACAAGTCTATGAACATATGACATCACCTCTAGAAGCATGCTAGATTTTAGCTAGAAAGGTCCATATGTCCGTTGAGACTACATGACAAGAAATAATACGATGCATTTAATTACACCGTCTGGAAAGTGGCTCAATGCATAGTCCTCTCTAATACCATAAATATCGGGGCTGGTTGGGTATGTTGTGGTGGGTCCCACCCACTAAAATTAACAAAAAAAAAAGAAGTATTGAGTTATGGGCGTCCATCAAGCAACCAACGAACAACTTGTTACATGGAACTTTTTTTTTTAGCTTTTATAATTTCTTTTAATTAATTTTTATTCTCTTTTAGAAAAAAACAAAACAAAAACTAAAATTTATTAAAAAAAAACTTCTATAAATAGATACCAATATCACTACAATTTTCACAGATCGATCTGAAACATCTCATTATCTCAACTACTTCATATTTCAAACAAAAATCATATTCGATTCTCTCCGATGTAGTTTCAGTAATGTAGTTTTAAATTGTTACATCACCTTCTATTTTAATTTTTTTTATCTAAGTTAAAGTCTTTTTATATTATATATGATTATTACATTTAATTATCTATATAATTATTTTATTAAAAATAATGAAAATGATAATAATATTTTATTGAATTGGTTGTATTGGTTGGTGTCATGGATAAAGTAAATTTTATTTGTTGTGGTTGTGTTGGTTGGAAGGTTAGGTATATGCATGAGAGAGAAATTAATTGTTTATTTAGAAGTTTGGGTGGTTGGGCTGGTTGCCCGTTTATGGATATTATTGGCCTGAGAAATGAGAAAGGGACTTCTGAGTACTCATTTTTAGATATCAACGGATTGAATTTTGAGAATGTCTAACGGATACTATTCAAATGATTCTCATATTCATTTATAAATATTACCAATTAGAACTGAGAAAAACACACACGAACTACGATCATACCTACTTTCAAGCAAGTATTCTCTCAAGCATCTCACTACCATTCTCTAAGCTTAATGTTGCGACTAAAAGCTCGAAGAATCACTAGTAGTTCTAAGTGTCCTGAACTTATAACAAGCGATTGTTATTCGTGAAAGAGTTGAATTTTCAGATACCTTTCTGAAGCTCATTCTCCAGAACGGATACCAATTGCTTGGGTCAGTAAAAGAGAACCTACCATACATTGAATAAGTGTATCAAATAGTGTTATCTCTTCTAAGCTCTCTAAAATATAACTGAAAAGTTATACGAGAAGCTTTCCTGACAATCAACTTATAACCAACACCATCAAGGCGTGGAATACATGTATTACTTGATTTGGGAAAGCAAGAAACAACTCCAAGGTTATTTTAAGTACATGAAGTACTTGGCTCTATGAGCTAGGGAACAACTCAGGGGGAACATTTGGTTGGGAACCTTTTGTTCGTAGGAATCTTAGAATATGATTAATTGTAAGATGAACTCAATTGTATGTTCTAGTGAATTCAAGGTCTCAGAAAGGTCGAGTGGACTAATTGGAGGATTACACCTCCTCCAGATACCACTATACTTGTTGTGTTATTTACTTATTATATACTTTCATTCCAGCATAACACACACACACACATTTACTACTGTAAAGCACACAGTCATTTATTTATCGCATAAGTCTTCCGCTCTCTGGATTTAAGTATCAGAAACCCACCAATTTCTGAGAAATAATGTTTATCGATAAATGTTTGAAAAGTATTCACTCCCCCTTCCCTAGTCTTTTCCTTTATCGTCATCTAGACCAACAGTCATGTTGCATCGAATTGTGCTGACAGATACATGCTATGTCGTTTTCTATAGATTTATGGAGAGGAGCTTGATAGAGTATGGTATAGATGTAAGGGGCTGCAAAAGGCATATAAGAACCATGGAGTAATATTGGGAGAACTCTTGTGGTGTTTCTACAACGGTTGTTAGATAACGGTGGATATATTCGTTGGTGGATCAATGTTGAATTTGACCGGAAAAATATAAAAATATATTTAGAAACATAACAATTTATACAAAATCTGTTAAATATACTAAGTAAGTTTTCTATTTTACAATGTTCAAATAAACTAAGAATATAAATTACATTTCTAGAGTTAGATAACTTATTATGGTAGGTAGTATTTTTTTAGTAAGGTTGGTGTTTTGGTTGAATTGGTCGATAAATAGAAGAAACAATGTATGGCTGTATAAGTAATGGATTTCATAAAAAGAAATTATAGACCTAGCTCATGTAATTAGTCTGATGTATTATAATAGAGAGGTAATGTGTTTAAATTATGTCGTGTGTAGATTTTGTTCTAGTTTACTTTTAATTTAAATAGATTGATAATAAATTATATATTGTATTCGTTAAAATTATATATTATATGATTGTAATATAGAAATTTAGAAAAATACCCACAGGAAAGTGATGCAGAAAACAGTAGAAGGAAAAATTGTACAAATGATGGGACAGGTGCAGGAGAAAATTTGAGATAAGTTGAGGTCGGCCAGGGAACATCTAACGTTAAAAAGTAGTTTTTCCATCACTTGTCATTCTCGATATTATTATACTACGTGATTATGTTTTATACTATGACCTTCCTTATAACTCAGACTATCATCAACTACGAAAAACTAAAGGTGTTTATATTTGGTGGGCCTTTTCCACGATACTGAATCTCATTATTGATTTAGAAAGCCTAAAACAATTCTGGTTCCCTCGCTATTCCTCTTTTATTTTTACCATTACTAGTACTAATTCGCGACGACACTACGATATAATTTACTTTTAATAATAAAAAAGAATGATAAAATATAATTTAATCGAGAGAATAAGATAGTCATTATGTAAACAACATTGGTTATGAACCGGTTGGTAGGCCTTCTTCATCCAATATTATATCATTACATATTATACTTTCTTTAACAATTACATCTCTCACCAACTGAATCAGAATAAAATATAAAAGTATAACAATCAATAGGTTTGTCAACAACTATGCGGTGGTATGTGACCACCCACCCACAAACAAAAAATAAAATATTATAAAAATATAGTTTCAAATGTTATGGTTGTTTACCAACCCCGCGACATGCGTCAACGCATCAAATACACAAAATTATTATTCAATAAACATAATTTCACATGCTACTGTTGATTTTTTCCACAACCATGTTCTCTGGGCCCGTTATGGATGAAGAA
>JAYMSP010001099.1:0-36234 GCA_036897095.1 Plantago elongata
TCATTTATTCTGGCTGACGTGTTGCGCGGTGGGGGGGGCGGGGGGGGGGGGGCATTATGCGTAGTGAAGGAATTATGCGGTCTAGTTTTCTGCAGTGTTATATCAAAGCTATAGTAAATTGATCATCATATATAACACCAAATTCCTGATGTTGCTACAGTTTCAACAGAATTTATACAAGAAAATCATATTAATTTTAGTTTCAAATAGGGTTAAATTAAATATGCACCTTTTTTTCTAGCATACACCAATTAGAGTTTGTATAATTTCATTTTTCATAGTCTAATTCGACAAAGAAAGTAATTATTTTAGATGATAGTATGATTATCATGAAAAGAATTACACTGAGATGAGGACAGTAGAAATTGAGAGCCTAAAGGAATCATGAAACCATAAACTTCACATCTTGGCATATGAAGAACTAACCTCCAATAGTAGTTTGTTCATAGTAATCCCATCAGAATTGATGAAATCAACATCTTGTATGGGCAACCCACAGTCATGGAGAAGTCGCAGCATTTGTTCCATAACGATGCATACCTAATGAAAAATTGTATTACTGTTATAATGGCTATATCAAAAAGCTATACCAAAAAAAAGAACCGAAGAAAAACAAGAACAGAAGGGATTATAATACCCTAGTAATAAAAAACCACCAGAACTTCAATCTAAATTCAGGCACATGCAAGCAAACACAACCAAGATTTTTATCTTATTGAAAGAAAGTATTATGGTGGCTCTTTTGAAGCTGAATGAAATCATTATGCTGTACAATAATACAAGCAATCAAAAGGGATAACTGTTTCATCATTGTCAGAGAAACAAGCCCCCCTCGATCTAATACACATGCAAGCAAAAAGAACAACAATTTATGTTCTATTAAAAATAAGCATAGTATTTTAATAAATGGCTGTGTGAAAGTCTCAAAGCCGTATGAAATTGTTATGTAGTGATAAGAACTAAAAATAAATTAAAAGAGAATTACTAAATAAGAGATTAACAGAGGGTTAATTGGCTCATCAGTGATTGGAGAAGCAAGACAAATTTCAATCCAAGATCAGGCAAAAGGAAAAAAGAACCACTAGTTATCCCATGATCGCCTTTTCTTGACAATTGGAGAAACATTGATAATATTAAACATCATGAGCATTGAAACCTTACTTTACTATCAACTTTACTATCAAACTTCAATCCAAGATCACGCAAATGGAAAAAAGAACCACTAGTTATCCCATGATCGTCTTTTCTTGACAATTGGAGAAACATTGATAATATCAAACATCATGAGCATTGAAATCTTACTTTACTATCAACTTTCAGAAGCGGTTTGTTCCCCATATAGAGTGCACCCATAAGTTGAAGAAGTGGTATCTCTAAAGGGAAGTTGAAAGGGGTAATAACTGCAACCTGCAAGCATAAAACAATAGAGTTAGAAAGTAGTATCTAGTTGCCACCATAATACAATAGAACCACAAGAATAATTGGTGTGGGTCTTCCAGGCCTTTAATTATATAGGAGACACACTGGGAGCAATGTAAAAATAAGAATTCTCAAGAGAACACAATTTGACGGTCGTGCACTCGTTGAAGGACTGGTTGCTTAATTATTCGCAACCAAGAACTTAAGTATCGTGGAACTGGAACATGTTATTTAAACGAGCCATCCAGCTCCATAAATACCCTCTGGTAGACTGGGACCAGTACCACTCCCCCTTCAAATTTGAGCCCGCTGGGTCAGAAAGCTTCAAAGATAACTGCTTGTATTTTTCTGAAAATTCTGTATTTTGATTGGAAGACAACAGCTTTCACACCATGTTCACCATCCGCATTAGACATACTTCCCATGCAAATCATATTGCAGTCTCGAGCTCCAAGCAGTAAACTTGATAAAGCCCTTCTCAGAGATATCTAGATAATGTGCTTTTGCTTTATTCAGGATCTGTAGGAGAGACTCATCCCGAAGAAAGAAAGAAAGAAAATACTGTATCATCGCGAAAGCAGAAGAAATTCTGAAAGGAGGAGAATTTTCTAGAGAGAAGGTACTTTCAAGGCAATTAGTTTAAAGGATCTCTGTGTTTCCCAGAGGAGTCTTTGAGAATAAAGATAGAGTTGCCGAGGAGTGTACTGCCAACAAGATAAATCCTTGATGCATAAATCCTCTCCTGTTCTACTAAGTGGTACTTCTTCCATCCTAACAGATAGTACATGCGTGTTTTTGACATGATTATTTAGGAGAGCTTGTGTAACATGGTTGTTTATTAAGATCATTAGCAGACCCGAGTATAAAGTAATGGTAGAATATAATACCTTTGTTCGATAAGTGGTGGCTCCAGAGATAAGTTAAGAACATAGTTTACCAAAATGAAAATGTATACAACCTGTTGTGACGAAACGTACTATAAAAGAAAACAGGTATACGAAGTGCAAAAGTTTTGATACAGTGGGAAACAAATGTCATGATTGTACAGAAGATGATTGCGTAAATGTGTATATCGATCATGTGCAGGACATTATAGATATTGTGATGCAGACATAATTAAGGTGCTTCACACACATACACATACACAGAGGTTGCATTAATCTCATCCGACCAGTTTATTTGGCGTTTTCAAATATTAACTTACTGGACCATAAGGCCACCTGAAACCATGGCTCTGCTGACCGAGATGATTTCCAGGCACTGCAAATGACCTGGCGAGGAAGCGAACCTGCCAGATGAATTAAGTAAGAATCACTTGCATACTTAAGTATGAACAGAACATGACTTCAGTTTAATCTCTCTCAGATTAAAAAAATAAATTGAGTTAGATCATAGACAGGTTCATCATCCATGGATTAGGATATAGAAAGTGTGAAACGAGCATGTAGGTTTACTAAAATTGGACAGACAACTGAAAAATATTTAAGGAAAACACATTGTATGGAATTGATTGAGCACATTAATATATATTTACAATGATAGCTAAACATTAGATAGTAAGAACCATTAATAGAGCAGCAGTTTGAATGAACACCTCATTATACCTGATCACCACAAAAATTTTCCAGAAACTTTTGAGTTACATATACTTCACCAAGAGCTTGCTGGTAACTCTTTGGAGCCACTCTTTGTATCAACTTGGCAAAGAAATCAGATACCTGGAAGAACACAAATCACAAACCTCAAAATAAACAAACAAACAAAATTAGCAAGTTACCCAGCAAATGAGTCATTTACCTCAGGCTGAGAGAGCCTGTTGGCTGCTTTTGTTGTTACATCACCAAGCATTAGGTACCTGAGACATAAAATTCCACCATACATTACAAGTTTACAGCTGTATAAAGTTGGGTTTTACAGCAAGACATTGAGTTCAAAATTATAAAAGAAAGAAACTAGAACCCACATAAACGCTGAGGTGGAAATTATCCTTTCAAGTCTCACCTACGTAAAAAGAATGATCAAGAATCAAATAGGAACAGAAAAATAAGCCAAACCTTTCTGGTGCTTTAAACGGATTGTGCAACCCATGCTTGGGGCACTGGGACAAGCTCTCCACGAAAGGCTGCACAAAATCGTAAACGTTGAGCACTTCACAAGGTAAAAACAGTTGTGCTATCAAGAAGTAGAAGCTAGAAGAAAATGCCTCGGTAATTTGAAGTGAAATAACCAAAAGAATCAATTCAGGACTAATACTACATAGGAACTAGGGGCTGACCTTTATTCCCTTGTCATCAACTTCGGCAACTTTTATAAAGGATTCACCATTTAAAGGATCCAGAAGAGTGTTCCAACTAGAAGATCCTGTCCAATTACCCTGCACTAAAAGTGGTACGGCCACAAAATTCATTCTTGTCTATAAACCAATTCACAATCTGGTATTACTACAGGATTTGTATTTCGACAGAAAGCGTGTTATCTATACCTAAATTTAGCACTTCCGCAGGCTGCGAAGCTGATAATTCCTCAACTTTGACGGTTGCAAAAGCTAAGGAGTGATTTAATCTGCTTAAAAATAACGGAGAGTGAGCATGTACCTTTGAACGGCCGGCAACGGAATCGAAATTGTACAATATACACACACACACACACCATATATAGAATATTTTTGTGAGAAAAAAATAAGCAAATGTTTCTATCTTTCAACTCACGAAATGACACTAACATCCAGTCCATTTCTCGTTTATCGTTTATTCAATTTCATTTCGTTTTTGGATATTAAATCTATGAACAGATTTACTGTGTAATGTTTGTCCTCTTCTTTTAGTCTCGTTATAATACCGTCTACTTACTCATAAAGTTAAGATTATCAAACAGTTTTGAGGATGAAGGTGGCAGCAAAAGATTAGATGTGAAAAACTACCGAATCACACAAGCAGAAGGAAAACAAACAAATTCAACATCACATTAATCAATTAAACGGTTTGATGGCAAAAAAAAAAAAAAAACAAATAGGTATGGAAGTGAAGAGGAGAGGTAATACCTGGAAAAAGTAGAAGAGTAGAGCCAGTTTTTGTTTCTCAAATGTCTCAAAGCGAATGAACCATTCATGATTTGTTTTGAACTTTTGATTAAATCTATATTGATATCAGTTTCCGATTGTGATCCTGTGTAAAGATTGGGAAGATTAATGGCGTGATTCGATTTTCTTCTGTTTACTTGTTTGTTGGAGTACTCAACCAGGCTGACAGTTAACAGTCTACACTCCACAGTCTACAAGTCCCGATAAGAGCGTTGGTCGATTGAATGAGTAAAAACGACTCTTTTCAATTTTCTATTCTAGGAAGAAATCATAGGCAGTGGTAATGGGTTTTTTTACCGGATTTAATGATTTAATTGTAAAAAAATAGCTATTTTTACAGTGATTGGTATTAGAAACGCAGATGCAAATCCCGTCGGGCTGACGGCTTGTAATTAGAAACACGGGCAATCACGCGTTTAGAAATATCGGCTCGGCCCAGACATTTTGAAACTGCTGAATTTTCTGTAAAAAAACATCAACGAAATTACGAAGCTGCCATCAAACTATTTACAAAACTGCCATCTTGTCCCCCACAACCCTAGCAGATTTAAATAAAAGACTTGGGCTCAAATGTTGATGGGATTTTGGTGAAATTGTGCTTGTAAAGGAATTGAAATGAGGTATTTGAAGTGTATTTTAACTCAAATTAATATTCATCGAATCAAATGGGCCATTTAAATGCCTGTCCAATCAGCCTGGTCATTATTTTGTTCAAGTCTCCATTGTTGTAGTCCAAGAAAATCACTGGAGATTGGTTTAATCTGGGTAAGTTTTTTTTCAATCCCTTTTTCAGTTGCAGAATCGAATTGGTGCTGTAAATTTGGAGCTGATCTATCTTTGGTTTTGTTAGAAACGGCTGGAATCTGCAAGGGCTGACTGATAGTTTGAAGGTAATTGTTCTGTAGCTGCTTTTGGTTTCGTCGTCTGTATTGAATGTGATGTTCGTTAACTTTGTTAAGCTGCTATGAAATGGGCTTTGGAGCTGTTGTTGGTTTGTTAGAAATGGGTTATGTTGCTATGAATTGAAATGGGTTTTATAGTTGTTGTTATGCTGCTATGAAATGAGTTTAAAGGCTTCAGAATTGAAATATGATGGGGTGTGTACTTATACCTATCTGTACTGTTGAGTTAGTTAGCATTAAATGTGCAGTTCTCACCAAAATTGAATGTTGTTTGAAGGTTCTTTGTGTGATATTAATGGCATGACAGTTATAATAAATGCAGATTAGTGGACTGTTGTTTAGTTTAGTATAATTCAGATTAGTGGGTTGGTTTAGATTGATGTGTGTTGATTATGTTTAATGAGTTGAACTTGTTTAATTAGTGGATTGTTGTTTAGGTTTGTCTAATTGATGTTTAGTCGAATTTAGTATGCTAACTATTAGAGGGCTGGTACAGAACATCAATGGTGTCATTGGTTCGGAAGCGGTTTAGGAATAAATTTGTCGTTTGTATGGCTCTTGGCATGATGTTTGTTATTAGTTGGTACTACTATAGGAAGATTAGATCTCGTATGTTATGTAAGAAGAAGACACCATTATGATATCAAATTCTGGCAAAGAAGGGAGTCCAAAAGGACTACATGGATAGGCTGACTTTAGAGAGCGATGTGAACTGCAAGAATGTCCTTAGGATGAGGAGAGAGACATTTTCTCAGTTTTGTTCGCTGCTCCGTGAGAGCGGTGGTTTAGATGACAGCATCCACTTGTGTCTTGAAGAGAAAGTTGCAACCTTTCTCGTTGTACTTGGTCATCACACCAGGCAAAGGGTTGTTATGTTTAGTTGGAGACGTAGTGGGTGGACTATTAGTACTTATTTCAACGAGGTGTTGCAATGTGTGATGCAATTACATACGATTCTACTTGCTCGTCCTGAGCCAATTCCGCCTACTTGTGTTGAGGAGCCTTAGTGCAATTTCAAGGTGGGACGCTTACCTTTTGGTTTGATTCATACGTTTGTAATTATTTGTCTGATAAGTGGCTTATCAAATGCATCCATTAAACATGTTGATTTTCTGTTCCATGTAGGGTTGTCTTGGAGCACTCGATGGAACTTACATAGAGGTGGAAGCATGCAGAGATATTCAGGCACACTACCGCAACAGAAAAAAGGCTTCATATCCGTGAATGTGTTGGGTGTCTGGGACAAAGATATGAAGTTCATCTATGTCTTAACTGGATGGGAAGGTTCATTAGCTGACGGAAGAGTCTTACGTATGCAATGAATAGAGATGATGGATTTACAGTTCCACGAGGTATTCTACTTTAGCTCGATATATGCATTGAACTCTACAATATTGTTTGAACCTGAGTACTGATTCGAATTGACTATTGAATGTACAAGTAACTACTATTTGGTTGACTCAGGGTACATGGATGTAGCTGGTTTTTTACCTCAATTCCGTAAGACAGGGTACCATTTGAAGGAGTTTGAAGAATCGAACATGGGACCACAGAATCCGAAGGAGTACTATAACCTGAAGCATGCATCTGTTATAAATGTCATTGAAAGAACATGGGGTTTGTGGAATCCTTCATTCGCCATGCTTGCTTCTATCCATTGAAAACGCAGAATGACATCATCCTTGTTTCCTGCCTCGTGCATAACTTCTTGAGAGAAGTTGATAGCGGTGATATGCTTGAGGATGAGGAAGAAGAAAAGGCTGTCAAAGCAGCAAGAGAATCTGCAATACGAGCTCAAATAGTGGTAGATTTAGAACTAGAGGATGATGATCCTGAACCGATTGACACTCTTTGTAAAGATGATACGTGGAAACAATACCGTCGTGACCTTGTAGGGAATATGTACTATTACTGGCAGCTAAGGAAAGATGGGATTGAGCATCATGCCACAGTGGAGGATTCTTAGATTGATACAACATTTGGAATATTTTTGGGGTGTTTGAATTGATTGTATTGATGATTATGGATAATTTCTGTTAGATTTGGAACACATGTCAAATACCTATTTAAGCTTGGATCAGATTGGTATCTATTTAAACTAAAATCAGATTGGTAACGATGTTTTTGTATTCTTAGTTTGATGATGTTGCTGTTTGAATCCCTTGATGAATTATGGAGTTGTAATCTGATTTGTAATATGATGTTGTTGGTGTTTTGATGATGTTGCTGATTTGTAATATGTTGTTGCGGAGTTTGATGATGTTATTGTATTTTGAGTTTGATGATGCTGCTAATTTATAATATGATGTTGTTGGTTGTAATCTACTTGTTTTATCATGGGGTGGTAACCTGATTGGTAATATGAAGTCAACGTTATATGTTTGATGATGTTTCTGTTTGATGTAATCTCGTACTTTTGTTATATTCAACTAGATGTTTATGCTTCGGAACAGCGTATACTAACTTGACACGTAGGTGTCTGATTCGGAGAGCGATGGCAACGTAGACATGACTTGCTACACTAGGAATGTGAGTACGGCTGCTGCAACAACAACAACCAATGTTGCTGCATCTGCAGCGACTGAAGCTACTACAACCCTTGTTGGAGAGAATTTATGTGCGACAAAAAAAAAAGGTAAGGAAAAGACTACGAAGGAAGATGCGAAGGTTTACCGAAAGTGGAAGACCAATGAAGAAATTGAGATGATTGACGCAATGAAGAAGGCTAAGGCTGCTGGTTTGAAGTCAAAACATTGATTCAAAAGCAGTGGTTATCAGTTAATTCTAGCGAAGATGCAGGCGAATTTCCCTGGAACTGATTTGCAATTAAACCACACATCAACAACAAGATTCGTAGCTGGAAAGAATCACATAAGGCAGTGTTGAGCCTTAAGCACAGAAGTGGAAATGGTTGGTGTGATGTCAAGAACAGGTTTCTCTGCGATGATGAGTTGTGGGAAAAAATGTGCAAGGTGCCTTCCATAACGCTTTATACATCGGAAATTCATCCTTTTGTACCAAATGTATACATGCTAATTCCTGTTTGGTTTTTGCATCGTGTCAACTATCAGGACCACCCATACATGTTGAAAAAGAAAGATAAGAAGTGGTCATACTTCGAAGATTGGTGCGGGGTTTGGGGGATATAGACATTGCTACTGGCAAGTTATCTAAAGCATTTGGTATAGCCTATCTACATCTACCAGATGGACGAACTGCATATTCTAGATTCAGTATTCCACTGAATGTAGACGGGACTTCCACGTGTAATCAAATAAAACCTGGTAGCTCTTTGACGGGACTCTTGAATAGTACAAAGTTAATCATTTGGGATGAAGCACCGATGACTAACAAGTTTTTTTTTGAGGCTCTAGATCACAGTCATAAGGATGTTATGAGAGGTCCCGATGGTAGACCATCCAACAAATCGTTTGGTGGTTTGGTTGTCTTATTCGGTGGGGATTTCAGGCAGGTATTGCCTGTTATACCGAAGGGCAGTAGGCAGGATATAGTCCACCATTCTCTCTGCTCAACTAAGAGGATTTAAAGTTCGTGTCGCGTCCTGAAGCTGACCAAGAACATGCCTTGCACGTATTTAAATCTAAATATTGTTTCATGTATTTAATTATTACCTAGGACAATAATTACAGCTATTCTTTATTTTGTAGATAAACTATGTGTATTTACGTTATTTATTTAACTGCAGACTGGCAGATCACCTGATGAGGTAGATAGGATAAAGGAGTTTGATGATTGGTTGTTGAAGGTTGGTGATGGTGAGGTTGGTGGTGATAATGATGGTGAGGTTGATTTCAAACTACCTAACGATATTTTAACCCGTTCGACCAATCACCATATTGATGATGTGGTTAAAAGTAAATATCCGGGTTTAATGGAACACACTGGCGACGGTTTGTACTCCCAAAAGACAGGGCTATTCTCGGCCCGACTAATGAGGTAGTCCATGAGGTCACTAATTACATCATGTCGCTCCTGCCTGGAGATGCAAAGGAATACTTGAGTTCAGACAATAAATATTCCGACGAAGATGATATCGTCAATAGAGAAGATGTGTATATTGTCAAGTTCTTGAATACTATAAGGTAGGGCTGCACAACGGACGGATACGGATCGATCCACATCCGTTTGAACCATCTGTTATCCAAGCGGACTGCTTTGTTGTGTGATGTGAGCAGCTTTTATTTGTGTGAGAGGGGAATGGAAAATAGTAATCAAAAATCTAATATATTAATATTTAAATAAAAAAGGATAAAACGGATGTCTGTGAAATTCGGCGATTTTATCTGTTAAAAACGGATACAACAAAACACCATCCGTTTTTTAACGGATTAGATCGATCCGGTCCGTTTTAGCGGATAAACAGACCGTATTTGCATATCCGGATGATATGAGCAGCCCTACTATAAGGGCTTTTGGGATACCAAAGTATAGCATTCAACTCAAGAAGGGTTGTCCTATTATGCTTCTTAGCAACATCAATCAAGACGTTGAGTTATGTAATGGAACCAGGTTGAATGTTACTAATATTGGGAAGAATGTTATTGAGGCAAAGATGATACACAGAAAGAACACTGGACAGAAGGTTTACATACCTCGGATGGTGCTTACGCCATCGGATCTTACTATGTTTCCGATTAGGTTCCAGATGAGGCAATTTCCTATATTCGTATGTTATGCCATAACTATAAATAAAGCTAGGGACAATCTCTATCTTATGTCGGACTCTACCTCCTTAATCCTGTTTTTTTTTTATCATGGTCAGTTGTATGTTGCATTTTTCAGAGTAACGAATAAAAACGGACTCAAAGTTTTAGCATTGGGAAGATGTTAACCCAACATATACCACCACCAACGTCGTCTATAAGGAAGTGCTTAGGAATCTATGAGTTGTAGTGTATATTTACCATTAATGCCACTTTTATTAATGCCACTTTTATTTAAACTAATAGTCTTAAATTAATCGATTTTCAACATTAACTAATTCAATTATAATATTCTTTCTGCAGTTAGTTTCTTCCATTTGTACATGGTGCATGTATAACTCTCTTTGCATTCGTCTTCAGATTCTTTAATGTATTGAATCTTATGATTTATTTGATCGATACGAACTTATCGTTTTTAATGTATGTTCTTTCAATCTTATTAATAATAACATAAGCAAATTATGCCGTGGCACCACAGGTTAGTGCTAGATGTATAGTAATTAGTTACACTTTCATGTACGTATTAGACAAAATATTTTGTCTATAAATAGGTATACAATAACTTTAGATTGTACTCTACACAATTTCATTCTAATTCAATACACATAAGTTATTTACTATCCTTCCCTTTACAGCAATGGTTTCTCTCTTCTTCACTTCTGCTTTCACTGACTCTTAAGAGAACCTTTGGTATGTTTAATCCCTTTTTAGTAACATAGAAAGGTTGATCCCTACGGTCCGTCAATATCTTGATTATGAACAATGACCCCAGACCCATATTCATTCCACCCTTCTCTTTTGTTTTCCGTAGATTCTAAGTGCACCTTTCCTCCAGGCAACGTCTTCTGACAATTCCAACGTAGTTGAAGTAGTTTATAATGATGGGGCGATGTTAACCAACCAATTGACATTTTACATTCCTTTTGAAAAAATACCTATACATTGAACTAATGGAAAGATGACAACTTAAAGTATGTGGAACATTTGTACAATATACCTAGATAGACATGTATAAACATATGAGGTGATCCTGGAAATTCAAAATTCGGTATGCAGTGCTTCATTTGTGAAATCATTGTGAATCTGAAGGAGTAATCTGGGAAGAATCTATAACAAAACCTCGAACCTGCTTTTTCCTCCTCAAAATATTTCCAGATGTTATGGTAGTAGCAGCTTCTACTTGTATATTAGGGGGTACTGGCATAGGCTCTGAGTTACCGGCAATGCAGAGTGATCCAGAATCATCTTGTTGCCAGTATACTTCTACCATGTTTCCACTCACGCTCTCTGCCGTTTGCGTTCCAGGAATGGCTATGAACCTTGCCCCTACAGGTATCTGTGCATAAGATTGCCAAAATAATATAAGTTTGAAAATTTTAGGCCTTCGTAATGCCGAATGCAGAAAGAAGCATCAGCTAATGTATCTCGGCAATTACAATTACCTGAATAGAATCTCCAGAGTCGAGTTGGAGAGTAGCGAAGGTTTCTTCAGCTGCTGCAGTTTCCAACTCTGCATCTCTGGCAATATTCAGGAAAACTTCTTCAAGTGTTGTGAGACCAAGCTGAATGTCAGATATCCCAAACTCTTCTTGTCTATCTTGGAGCTCCGAAAAGAAGTCCTAAAAAGTTTGGATAACTCGTCAATAATTGAATACTCAGATGAGACATGATCAGATTATCTCACTAAGCACCACAAGGCTTATCTCATAAAATAGGCACTATTCTCTAAACCATTTATATAACTATACCTTCAACAACTTCTCCTTTTGATGAGGAATAACAAAGGTCAGAAAGGACTTGTTCTCCTCTTTAGGTGCAACCTCTAAATGCTGGAACACATATAGAGAAACATATTACTCACTTTTATACGTCCTCAGGAATCTATAAGAGTAGAACAATCACAGACGGACTTACAGAGTTGAAGAAGTGCTTGATGGCATCATGTTGAGACGTACTAGAAGAATCTTCTATATTTTGGGCTCCATTATGGTCACCTGAAAAGCTTACGGTCGCAATGAAACCTGTTCCAAACCGTGATTTTAGTCTTATAGAAGTTCCAATGCAGCGAAGTCTACCCTTTGCCATAATCCCTATTCTATCACTTAAGATGTCAGCTTCTTCCATTGAATGTGTTGTTAAAATAATAGCGCGGCCTTTTTTAGCATCCTCAATGACATCCCAGACATGTCTCCGAGTAATTGGATCCATACCAGTTGTCTGTTAACAGAAATGAGTGTTATTTTCACAATACTGAAGACTTGAGATAATTGAATGGGAAAGGTATTAGTAAAAGATAAGAGATAAACTCTCTGAACCTACAGGTTCATCCATAATAACCAGTTTTGGTTCACCAATTAATGAAATTGCAACACTGAGCCGACGTCTCATTCCCCCACTGTAGCTGCCTGCTCGCATTTTCGCTGAATCACTTAGTTTAACTTCAGCCAATAGTTTCTGCAAAACCTGGCCATTCAAATAAAGCTTCTTAGCACTGCATTTAATATGTCAACTGGGTAATGAGTAGTGCCACAAGCTAGTAATATGTGAGCATCATAAAGCAATTGCTCGGGATATTTCTATCAAGTGAATATATAAAAAAAACAATTCAGAAGATACAAAAGTTTAGGTCACTGTACGCACCGACTCAATCGAAGTAGGGGGTAGCCCTTTGATACTGGCAAAGAGGTAAAGGTGCTCTTGACCAGACAGAGCATCCCAAAGTACGTCAAACTGCAACAATAGCACAGGTGATTCTCAGTCACATTGCCACCAAAATAGTTACAGAAGGAGCCGGTTTTCATTCAGCTTGTCAAACAGGTTTATAGCATACACCACTCTCAATTATGTAACGTTCATGATATTCTCTAGACCTAATCTTGAAGGTAAATATGCGATGTTTGTAATAAAAAATGTCATGTTTGATTTAGTCTACCTAGAGATTAAAAATGAAAAAAATATACGAAAGAAAAAAAGAAAAAGAAATAATTGTAAACTACAGTAGGGATATTTACTTGTGGGCAGACTCCTATCATCCTGCGTATGCTTGACATTCCGGTAGAATTTCTGATAGAGTTACCATATATCCATGCTGTTCATAGTTAATTTGAACAGATTAGATCCCCCATAACATCTTTCCAAACTCAATAGACAAAAAAAATCTCATAGCCTCATACCATCTCCTCCAGTGACTGGCGTTACCCCGGTCAAACAATTTATTGCAGTAGTCTTCCCAGCACCATTAGGTCCAAGCAAGCAAAACAACTGGTCTTTAGGAAAGTTAATCCACAATCCCTGCAGAAACATTAGCTCTACAATTTTAGAGCTTATACCATTCAATCAAAACACCACGGTGACTCACCATGATTTTGGGTAAAATAGGTTAATGGGCATTGCTTCACTAATAAGGACCATTCAGAAAAGCAAACAACTAGACACCATTCAGCTTGATTACCTCTCAAATTTAATGCCTAGTTATTCCTTGTGGTATCACAAAATTGATTTGAAATAGCAAGTTACATAATTACAGAATCTGGTTTACCATACACTATAAGCAACTTTACCAACACAGTTATGGTTTTTCAAGTATTTCTACACGGGAATCTATTTAAATATCCATATGCAGAAAATCATGGAGTACTTATGAATATGTTGGAACACTTTCATTTTGCTCCTCCACTTTTTCTTTAGTTTTTATCTGATATATGATGATCTATGAATTTAAATGAGGTAATATACGTGAGACAGTCCACGAATGAATCAAGTACCTTCTATATCTTTTAAATGCCCAATTCAATTAAGAGATGTAGGAATCTATGAGTTGAATAAATTCAAGAAAAGATTCCATAATTAGCTATCAATTAATTAACCAATTTTTTGGTTTAATTGAGTGAGCTATTCTCAATAAGAATAACGATACTCTTGGAAGTAAAAAAATTAACTCCAAACTAAATTGACCTTTAGTGCATGATAAGGTGATGTCCTCTTGCAGTTGCAGCAACCAATGTTCCTTGTCCCCGCATAAATTTTCACAAGACCACGTACTTGAACAGCAACATTGGTATCTGTACCCTCCAAGGATTGCTGTTTCACTATATTTTCCTCCTCAAGCACATCCTCGTCCTCAGGAACAATGCTTTCTGAGGGTGGAACTGTTCCTGTGCAACTGCAAATGCTTCCTTCTGAAATATACAACGAGCTTATGGTTTCTAAGAAATACAAGGGGAAAGGAAATTGTCAAATTAACTAATGTATGATGTAAATATGATTGATTACCTTCAACTTTGTTTCCACCTTTCCCGGTCCAGTACCAAGGATTCAGAAAGTAGAACAATGGCTTTCTCACGCCAGATTTATTTGGGATGATGTTGTCGAAATATATAGCCAAAATGAACCACAAGATGGATGTTGGCACAAGCCATAAGTAGATCTCATTCTGCATGAAACATAACAAGTCACAAATAGATTTAGTTCAGGGCACCTAAAATTTCAAACTAAGAGCATATGCATCTTCAAAAACTTGATGCACTCCAATGCAAATAAAAGACTTGTACAAGTTTCAATTGTGAGACTAACCATTGTCATGACACACTCCGTATCATTTGGTGCACATTCAGATCTCCTATCCCAGCTGATACCAGGATCTTGAGGAGTTTCCGTAGCACCAGAAAGCAAAAGCAGACCCTCAGCAAAAAGATTTGGGGGAAAGAACGACCATATAGCTTGGTATGCATTAGAATAGTTTTGACTGTACGGAAATCCAAAATTTGTCACAAGCTGAAAATGAAAACAAAAAAAAATCCATCATGAGTATACAGAATATGACATAGTTTTTACTTATTAAGAGAAAATCATTCTATCCTTATTAAGAGAAAATCATTCTATGTGAGGCTTACCTGAGTCAAGAAACCAATTATGAAGATGAAATAACCAACATTGCTCGATGACGCAGACTTACTTATAAAGGCAGACATCATAAAGGCGAAAGTCATCTGGCACAAGTAAGTAGCAATATATCAACCATCATAACTATTTAGATAAATTTGGACTCAAGGTCAGCAATAACTGTTAAAACCCTTCATAAGTTTCGATGCAAACAAAGCTTACCATATTGAACTGAAACAAGAAGAATAAAAGGAAGACAACAGCAAAGCTATTGTGCAAGAAGAAATCAAATTGGAACATCATCCCAAAGAGAACTGTTAAAAGGGCAGAAATAAATGTTGTGGTTCCTTCCCACGTGAACCATGACAACCAGTATGCAGTATCATAAAGACCCATAATCATCATACCCTGTAAAAACATGGATGAAAGACAGACTTAAAGGATTATTTGTGAATTCAGTATTAAAACATATGTGTGTGTGTGTGTGTGTGTGTGTGTGTGTGTGTGTGTGTGTGTGTGTGTGTGTGTGTATGTTAGATCAGATTATACCTGGCGAAGGTTTAGTTCTTTCTCTGTTATCAAAGCACTAATTTGAAAGACAAAAGAAAACATGGCAATGGCCAGAAAAAAGGTTGGTCCAACAAGTTGTATAGCAGAAAAAGTTTCAATTGCAGGGTGGGCAAATTCCTTGAGCGCGACAAACCAGCTAAAGTTGACATCTGAGCACATGAAGTTTGAACTTAGTCTAGACAATATAGTATTATGACATATTTCACATCCTGATAAAGAGTAATTTGTGTTTTTCACCTGCAAGTAAAGTTCTTGCGATTTCACGTTCTGCAGCAAGTTGAAGAGGAATTTGAAATTTAAAGGTGGGGTCTTCAAATATGCCTCGCCTAGCTAGTGGAGTAGAATTGGTCTGTAAGCCATAGCTTATTGTAGATACATTTCTGTCGACGAAATGTAAAGCGCCAGGGCAAAGCATAGGATTGCTGGCAAGCCAGTCGTCTACTTCATCCGATGTTCTGAATGATTGGACCTGCTCACACATTAAATATATTTTGGTGATTCAGGAATTAATTTTTTCTTGGCATAGATACTCTGCTCATTAATGCATAGAGGTTCTGCAAATAGCAACTACCATCAGACAGATGACAAAGAGCTACAGTGATCCAAAGACCACTTAGGCTTATGTTTAGGAAAAATAGCTAATAAAGCTAACTTTCTAGCTGAAATTGAGATGTGATACGCTATTCTTAATGGATTCGTTCAGTAAACCAGTTGTTCTAATAAAACACTTAAGCTCAAAAACCAGTAACTTATTTTTTTAATATATGTGAACTAGTTCACTAGCTACAAGTTGATGAAAATTTTGTCAAACGGGTCAAATATTCAGAATTTCGCGTTAACACAAAGCCGGAGTTATACTCCACCCAGCCCACCGTTCGTCCTGGTTTCAACTTAGGCTTCTATGTTTGGGCCGGTATATATAATTACTCCCCAATCGAAAAATATGAACTCTTTTAAACCAACCTATTTAATCGTCATTGTATATTAGTCATTTTATCAATTAATACTCACTAGGACAACAAAGCGCAACTGAGTTGGTAACCTCTAACCAATAGGTCGGGGGTTCGAGTCACCATTAGCCGTTTTAAAAAAATAAAATAATACACATTAGAAAAGTTATTCTTTTTATCTATTTTATGAAATCTTGTCTAGTTATGCAAACTCTTGTGAGTTGTATATTTAATTATTTACGAATAGACTAAGTGATGTTGTTGACAAAAACATTGATATATTTTTTGGCATGAAGCTAAAACTCTATTTAGTCTTTGTTCTCTTTATCTGAAAACTCACTAATTTCAGTTTTGTTCCATTCAATTAAGTTCAATTCAAATCCATTCAGTTCTGCTTAATTGTTTTTCATACAACAATTTAGTTCAGCTCCATTCAGTTCAAACGACGAGAACATAACCTTAATCACAATTCACTGAGTTTTCTGGTTTGTCATATAATCAAAAACTTATATTTATTCACTATTCCACTCACATAAGATCAAGTTACTATTCTTTTTTAAAGATATGTTAAAAATGGAATATGTAAAATCTTTGCGATATTTAATTAAGTAGATCAACATAAATCTCCGTTTAACACAACTTTATCAGCTCAATGAGATTATTTTTGTAGTTGATCTAATAGACTCGGTCCATCATATTTAACAAATCAACTAGGTTATCAGCATTTACTAAACACTTTAATAAAAATCAACTAACTTATCAACTACCCAACCTTATGCTAATTTTGCTAAATATAGCCTACGTTCCTAAGTTGTAGATAATCATTCTAGTAAACCTTACTTGAGAAAACCTTCAAGCTCATGTTAAAATTGAGTAGTAGGCAGTTAAAATGAAAATAACAATATTAGTAAAACTAAGAACTACAGTAATTATTACTACTAGTTTCGAAAAATGAAATTAGCTACTACTACTACCTTTGTAAGAGGAATAGGTCTACCAGGATTATTCTCCCTAATCCTGGTAACAATCTGATCAATTCTAGCACTCTCATTCCCACTCCATACAAAGTCAAAGCACGGCAATCTCGTGTAGTACTTGTCCTCGCACGGAGGAATCGGCGGCGCCACCTCCTCCGGATCTCTAACATCACGAAACGAAGACGACGTCGAGAATCGCGCCTCCACTGCTCTCTGAATGCAGAATATCAGAAAAATGAAAAACAGAGAAGAGAAGAGCTGCAGAAATGTCGCTCGCTTGTTTCTCCATGCGAGAATCACATTTTTGTAGACTAGTGCTTTGTATTGCTGTAATAGTAGAGGGAATCCTCTCTGTAACTCCATTGTTGTTTTTTAAAACCTTACTGTCTCCAATTGGGTACTTTTCAATTTATACTCACGCGGGTTTTATGCGAAAGTTGGTTATTTACTGATTTGGCCCTGTAGTGTGATTAAATTACTCGTTTCAGTTTTGACTTGACAATTAGGAGTACTTAATTAGTTAATTCGCCGGGTTAAGTTTCCGAGAGATTTCGTCGGAGATCTGTAAAACTTGATTAGTCATGGAAATTATTTTTGTTTGAATTTTTAGTTATATAATGGAGGATGTCAGGTGGCCACGCAAATCAAACTCAGCCCCATGTTTATTCAAATATTTGGTTGGAAAATTATTCGCAAAGTCAACTTGTTAAGTATTTAAAGTTTACTGTTCAACCTTTTCTTCCTAAATGCTACATATTTGATTAAGGAAAATTATTCAGATTCATATTTGAGTAATTCCTATGTGTGTATGAATGAAGATGCATTAGTTTGTGAGGAAATTTCCTGATCAATTTAAAAACATACCAGTTAAAAAATTATAATGTCTGGTTGAGACTTAATACATAATATCAACTCATAATAAAATAGTGAATTACTATGTGTTCGATCGCATAACTTCAATCGTTTTAACAATTCAGGTTATTAATGAGGTTTTCCCTGAGATTTTTTTTTTTAAACGATAAAGACGATCGAACCTATGTCTTATTGGTTAGAATTTGAACACGTCTTATCAACTGAATTGTACTTTGTTGAAAAAATGATTCACTGAGAATTCCTTCAAGTTTCACAATTATATTTACCTTTTATTTCAATTCATCTCTGAACTTCTATCTGATTATTATTTTATCAGTTTAGAACATAAAGCAATCTAAAAGTTATTGGATGCTATTCTTATCTCAAGTTTCATTGAATCGAATCACAACGGGAGTACTTACACTATAAATAGTATAAATAGAGATCCTTAAGAGCTAAGAAAAAAATCCAATAACCAAAACTCATAACATTTACAAAGCTACTTAAACTCCTACGAATCTCAAACTTTACAAAGCTACTTGTAAAGAAGTACACACGTAAGGTTGTATATATTGAACCTCTCAAATTTAATTTTATGTATTAACAATTACAATATATGTACACACATATACTATAGAAGGTATAGGGTTGTAAAGAAAATATATTATTTCCGATATATTTGTGACTTGAAATTTTGGTCCCATAGAATGTGTTGTTTTGCACAACAGAAATTTGAAACTGGCAAAATAGTATAGTATTGTAACCAGGCATTTAGTCGAAGTCCAACCCTCAAGTTGATAATTTTTAAATAACGGAAGTGAATTGTTTAAGGAAGATTAGACTATAATAATAGGACTAGATATGAAATGATTTTATTCTTCGTCTCGTTACAATCTTGTTGGTTAAGTTTCACACGGATCCAAAACAAGTGTGCACGTTTACTGTTGCAATGAAAACCACACATATCGTTTTGAATATTGATTACAGTCTTCCAACCATGGGAATCCAGTTTCTTCTCGGAAATTACTTGATGAATGCAATGGATTGTGAATATTTTTCAATTAATTTGCCACTCAGTCAGCTCTCACCCGTTGAAACTCAAACTCATCGTCGTCACATGGTTGAAGACGAATGATATAAATTCATTCATTCTACTAACCACATCAGAGCAACAATGGCGGATACAACTGGTCCAGCGAGCTTTTCCACCCAGGCTAATGCTTTGCTCAGGAAGAATTTGATTTTTCAGGTAACCTTCTCTTACACTAATTGCTCTTTGCTCTAATTGTGCTTTCTAATCATTCATCATTTTTTAACTAACTGTAATGTTCATTTCTAAACGAAAAAACAACGAAATTGTGTAAAACTACTGCACTCATCCTGTGCTATGCTATGACTGATCATTGTCATGAATTCATTTCCTAAGAGAAACTTGAAGCATTTTGAACTTTGCCTCCATTTAGCATAGCTAGTTGAATTGATTTGATTGATATCTGGTTCAATAACATAGCATCATACATTACATTACTTTAATTTAATCCATGTGTTTAGTAGATTACCTGATAGCCTCGATTATTTACATAGTATTGGAAGAGACGTGTATTAGTGAGTGACTGATTATAGAATTGATGTTCTTAGTATATGTATAATGGTTTTAAACAATATCACTAATGTTTAATGAGTGCATTTTATATCTGTATACGTGTATTATATAATCGATGTTCTCTTAGGATACTTGCTAATTTTTACTTGCTAACTACTAGTATAAGAACAAATCAACTGGCTTATTTAACATGTGTAAGTCTTAATGGGACCATCTTTATAGAGGACTGAAGAGACCGGTTGGTTTTTACTAAGAACAATGGTGTTCATTCATAAAGCATTATTGATATTGTTTAATGTACATTATACTTGTGTGTAAGAATATTAGTCGGTCTCAGATCACTTCCAAGACTTTGTGATTTAAGGTTCTTATAACTTCTCAGGTCTACTATGATCAGCTACTTGCTAGACTGTCACATAACTGATTTAGTATGATTGAAGCTATGATAATCTAGCTGATAAATTGACCTAAAGAGTGCCTTGGTGTCATGTACGCTCTCAAATCAACTATGTGATCAGCTTCCAACTACACATTCACATAGCTAAATTGTTATAGTCAAATGTTGAAATACGCCTAGTGTCATGACATTAGTTTTTCATTGCTGCAGAAACGCAACATAAGCGCAAACATTAGATTGGTGCTATTCCCATTCATCCTCTGTTTGTTGCTCGTATTGATCCAAAGTATAGTGAACAATGAATTAGATAGGCCCGAAAACAGGTGTGGCTGCACTTGTGTCGATACTGGTAATGATCAATGTGAAACAAGGTGTGGCATTCAATACTCAACTCTGGACCAGGTCTTCACCTGTCCCATTCCCCGCCCCCCTCAATGGCCTCCGTTGTTGCAAATACCAGCACCGGAGTTCCGTGCTGTTAGAGATGGATTTTCTACGTTTGGAGATTTGCCTGATGAATCTTGTAGACGGACAGGTTCCTGCCCTGCGAGTATGCTTATTACTGGAACTAACCAAACATTCATACAAAGTAAGTAGAGGACTTGGTGATATTAATTTGTGTGTGTATTGTATGCAGCCGTAGCATTGCATTTTATGCGATTAAGCATTTCCCAGGCCTCTAACGGGTGATCAACAGATCTCCAGCACATAATAACTTGTCATTGCTCTAATTTTTATTTTTTTGGGGGATATTATATGCTGCTTGTCTGACTTCATAGGTGTGGCTGGAAACTTGTTCTCAAGGCCATTAAGTGTTAACTTTTCTGATGTTCTGTACAGCATAGCCGATAATGTATTGGTTAGTTTCGTTTCACGGCTACAACTATTTTGATAGTGTTTTACAATTCATGATGCATGAATAGCTGCAATATGACTCACTTTTGTGAATTTTCTTTTTCAAAATTTATTCCAGGGCTCTGAATCAGAAACTCAGCTGGTTAATTATCTCGATCCTGGTTTCTTTTCAAATCTTCCAGTTGATTATGTTCAGCCTAGTTGCACCTCAAACTTGAGTTTTTCTGTTCCCCTCCAATTAGGGTTCATCACACTCCAACAAGGTTGCTTTTTACACCCTTGGGTTTCTTTACAATCTGTAATAATGTAATTTATTGTTTTTAGCATCAAGTAGACAGATATATTTCCATTTTTATTTTACTTTCTGAATGCTTTATGATATCCGTAGTTTCTCATTGTAAGAGTCTTTATTTAAGGTTGATTTGGCTTATACGGTTATACCTATATTTCTGCTATTCAGATGTTCGTTGTGTTCAAGGGTCACATTTGTGGCGTAATAGTTCATCAGAGATTAATGATGAGCTATATAGAGGTTATCGTGATGGAAACGCCGAAGGAACGATTAATGAATTTGTAGCAGGTATATACATGACTAAGAATATATACGTGTTCTAAAATTTATTGTTGGATTCCAGATTACATACTTCATTTTCATTGTTCACTTGCTCACAGCGTACGATTTCTTGAACTCGAACTCAAATCTATTCAATCTAAGCATATGGTACAATTCTACCTATAAGAATGACTCGGGGAATCAGCCTCTTGCTTTCACACGAGTGCCCCGTTCAGTAAATTTGGTATGTATTTGTATCCTGAAGTTCAATTTTGCATACTCCGTTTTCATACTCTGTTCAACATTGAATTTATTGTAGTAAGTATTAACCATCGCTCAGGAAACAGTAAATATTTAAACTAGTCCTAACGTCTATGTATTATGTGAAGCATTAGCATACACCTTCCATCCTGAAACAAATGCGACATTTGGTTAAGGGCAAAGGTATTTAGAAACTGAAAAATGTACTGGTATGATATTTGTCAGTAGGGTATGCTGGGTGTTACTTAGATACAAAAATAATTTATTAATTAAGGTAGAGTGAGTTTATGGTTATTGGGTAGGGCCACATGAAAAAAAAAAAAGAATAACTGGAATACCATAATAGCAGAGGGCTGCATCTTTTTTTGGGATGGAGGGAGTATTATTTTGTAGTTTTGCAATATTTACAGTTTCATAAAGATCTTACCTCACCATCGTTTTTCTAGGACTATTTGTTATCTTCATTACTGCTATAATCTCACCGAAGAGGGAAGAATCATTTGTAATCTTAAAAGTGGTTGCCTAATTTGACACTGATCATTCATATTTTTATATTGATTTACTCCACTGCAAACATGTATGTGCTACATCAGTTTTTAAACTGAATGCAAGAATAACTTGGACATGCTTATCTTTGTGTATGCTTTTATAGGCATCAAATGCCTTTCTCCAAACGTTGCTAGGGCCAGCTACACGAATGCTTCTTGAGTTTGTGAAAGAAATGCCAAAGCCTGAAACACAATTGAGGCTGGATTTCTCTTCTCTCCTTGGGCCTCTATTTTTCACATGGGTTATTGTGCAGTTGTTCCCGGTAAGATTTACTAATATTTTATATTATATTGGGCTTTTGTTTTTATCTTTATAATATCTAAACAATTGTTGCTATTTCTGTATCATAGGTTATCTTGACAGCTTTGGTATATGAGAAGCAAAACAAACTAAGAATTATGATGAAAATGCATGGTCTTGGTGATGGACCATATTGGTTAATTTCTTACGCTTACTTTCTTGCAATATCAGTGATCTACATGGTATGCTTTGTGATATTTGGTTCAGTCGTAGGTAAAATTCAATATTTGTGTTAATTTATAATTGGTTTTATATTTACATCTTTATGTAAAAACTCAGCTTTGTATTGTTAATTTGAACTATTCCTCTTTAATGAATTTTCTTCAGGCTTAAACTTCTTCAACCTTAACGACTACAGCATCCAGTTTGTGTTTTACTTCCTCTACATCAACTTGCAAGTCTCATTGGCTTTTCTAGTTGCTGATGTATTTTCTGACGTGAAGACTGCTACAGGTTCAACTACTTATCTACTTGTTTAGCCTATGCTCTTCTAATTGTCGGGTTCTTAAATGACATAATATGGTCTCAAATTCTGCACCTTTAATTTCCAGTTGTGGGTTATTTGATGGTTTTCGGAAGTGGACTGTTGGGTGGCTTTCTTTTTCAGCCCTTTCTCCAAGATGCTTCATTTCCAAGTAAGTTGAAGTTTACAAGCTCCAACTTGGGTTTATCAGTTAGATTATTTTTACTAATGGAGGATAATTATTTGAAGAAAGGGACTTTGACAGAAATCTAAATCTCACTTCTTTTCCGTTGTTTCTGATATTCTAAACCATTTGACAAAAACTCTTTGTATCAGACTACTAACTTATTACAATAATAATAGCTCAGAATTTGAAGAACGGGGCTGATGAGTGATTGTAGACAGTGCTTTTATTTGGAAGTTTAGTTCATGCAAAAGGACTCACAAGCTGCAACTAGTCTACTAGTAGAGGTTTTTTAGTGCCCATTTTAGGCTTACAGAAGGACTATGAACTAATGTCATATGGTTGGCAAAATAGATCAGTCTTGTCGAACTGACTTGTCATGTTCTGGACTTGAGAGCTTAATGATGATTGATAACTCAAACAAATGATGTGAGGGCGACTTCTATGTGTGGATTCTTGTTAGTCCTCTTGTTCAAGTGATTGGGATTCAATTATGCTTAGTTGTCGAACAATTAGGATGATTGGGCCAATAACTTCTGTGGCTCATTTAAACCACTTGACATCAGCAGCTGGGGCTTTGGGTTTTTTGTCAGGAGTTCTATACATCTTCGAGTTTGTTTTATTAAGACATAAATTGGCTGGTGATTGAATCATTGAATAGTCTGAAGAATGGTCTGCCTGATTGTATTTGATTTATCACTTCATTTTATCTACTTCTGTACAATAATAATATATAGTTTGGATTAGTTTTTACTCATGTTACCTTCACGGAATTCTGCAGGAGCTGGTATTATTTCTATGGAATTATTTCCAGGATTTTCACTCTATCGTGGGCTGTATGAGTTTTCGCAATATTCATTTCTTGGAACTTACATGGGAACTGATGGAATGAGATGGAAAGATCTACAAGATTCCAATAATGGAATGGGAGACGCTATGATTATCATTTTAGTTGAATGGCTAGTTGTTCTTGTTGTTGCCTTCTATGTAGATCAAATCATATCATCTGGCAGAAGTCCTCTTTTCTTCTTGCGTAGTCGTGGGAAAAAGCTGTCTTCATTCCGAAAACCTAGTTTGCGAAGACAAGGGTCTAAGGTTTTCGTTCAGATGGAGAAACCTGATGTTCTGCAAGAGGTAAACTCTAACAATCATAGTTTAATGTGAGACAGAACTATTTTTGTTCTGATATACTCCTCCGTCCCAGTAATAGAGTTTCATTTTGGGGGTCTCAATAGAAATGTGTCATTTCAAAACATTCCATTCATGAAAATAATATCAATGCCCTCATAACACACACTTATTTTACGATGCAACACACTTAATTATCCTAAAAGTGTCTCACTTACATTCTTTATTTATTGTTTACTAGTGAAATTTACCCTCTTCTAGTATATCCCTATATTTTATTCAGTTTCTTATAATCTGTAAAAATAAACTTTCAAATGGCACATTCTTAGTTAGACGGTGGGAGTAGTTTTGAGAAAAAATTGCATGAAACTCCACAAATTGGACAATTGTGCATGCCCCCTCGCCGAAATATCTGAAGTTTAAGAACTAACTGACAGTAGTTGTGTAACTTGTGCCCTTCCTTGGGAATAAATGACCATCCTTTCCATCTAAAATTCAGTGAAATCGCACACTCATGAAGCTATTAGGTGGTCAGTCACAAAATTTCCTATGTAGCTGACCAAATCGCATAAAACAACACTTTTAGAAAGTTTGACATAATTTTCCCTGTCTTGAACAGAACATAATTTTACAACCGTTACTCATATTGTAGTCATATACATTGGGGAGCATATATTTTGCATGACATGTTCTAATGTTGAAAGTTCGTGCAACATGTTTCCTGATTTTGCAATTTTTTATTCAGACATTTCCTAATTTTGCTTGACTTGTTTGAAATTCAGCTGCAATGATATGCTATTATTCAATAATTTTGAAAGCCTTTTTTTTTGTTACGATGTATTCTGATGTTTTTGTTTACGTATTACTTAGAGGGAGAAGGTCGAACAATTGCTCCTCGAATCAAGTGCAAGTCATTCCATCATCTGTGATAATCTTAGGAAAGTATATCCAGGGAGGGACGGGAACCCTGCAAAATATGCAGTTAGAGAACTCTCGCTTGCCTTGCCACAAGGAGAATGTTTTGGCATGCTTGGTCCAAATGGTGCAGGCAAAACTTCGTTCATTAATATGGTCAGCTCCCAGATTTAGATGTCAAACTATGTCAAGTTTGAGATCTCATATTCTTTATAGTCCTCTAATTTTTAATTGTGTTCAGTTTCGTAGGGATTGGTTTTCAGGCACCAAAATCATCTACATTTTGTGTTTCACACAAATGTTCCCTTCTAACACCCTTGTTTTGACAGATGATTGGGCTCATTAAGCCAAGCTCCGGCACTGCTTTTGTTGAAGGACTTGATATACGGTCTGATATGGGTAGAATATACACGAGCATGGGTGTTTGTCCCCAGCATGAGTAAGCTTCAACGGGAAACAACATTTCTCTAGAAATTTCAGAAATCTTTGATTAAACCAACTTTATTTTAATTCTTGATATGTGGAGATATTAGAATCATTTCATGGTGAAACAAATCTGTTTTGCATTTATTGGCAGCTTACTCTGGGGAAGTCTAACTGCAAGAGAGCATCTTCTTTTCTATGGAAGGCTTAAGAATCTCAAAGGTGCCGCCTTAACAAGAGTAAGACTGACTATACTACCAGCTGTTTTGACTAGCAAGAGTATTAGATGAATTCAATCTTAAAGTGATTTTCTCATCTTGATCTCCCGATACGACAGGCAGTGGAAGAATCTTTGAAGGGTGTGAATTTGTTTCATGGTGGGGTGGCAGATAAACAAGCAGGGAAATTTAGTGGAGGAATGAAGAGGAGGCTCAGTGTCGCTATTTCATTGATTGGAGATCCAAGAGTATGAACTTGCTTCTTTGTGTTGTGATAGAACTTGTCTTTTACCAACCGTCCAAATAATGGGCTATGTTTTTCCTCTTTGTCTTCCTTCCTAAAAGGTGGTTTACATGGATGAACCAAGTACCGGCCTTGATCCAGCTTCACGAAACATGTTATGGAACGTTGTGAAACGTGCAAAGCAAAACAGAGCAATAATTCTAACCAGTAAAATCTTGTTTCCCTCCAACTTCCATACTCTTAAAACTAACAAACTTGGGTCCTGAAGTTACTTGTGCTTCATTTTGTTTGTTCAGCACATTCAATGGAAGAGGCCGAGCATCTATGCGATCGTCTGGGAATTTTTGTGGACGGCAGCCTGCAGTGTGTAGGGAATCCTAAAGAGGTATATATGTAAATTTCAATCTTAAAAAAAATCCATTAGCATTATATCTGATTCTGTATTCTTACTCGGTAGCTTAAAAAATTCCATTAGCATTTATATCTGATTCTGTATTTTACTATTACAGCTCAAGGGTAGATACGGAGGGTCATATGTATTTACTATGACAACATCATCAGATCACGAGAAAGAAGTAGAAGATTTGGCAAGAGGCCTGTCGTCAAATGCTAACAAGATATACCAAATATCTGGCACACAAAAGTTTGAGTTGCCTAAACATGAGATCAAAATAGCAGATGTTTTCGAAGCAGTTGAGAATGCAAAGAGTAGATTTACGGTTCAGGCATGGGGTTTAGCAGATACCACATTGGAGGATGTCTTTATCAAGGTCGCGCGAGGCACTCAACCATTTGGTGTTCTCGATCTCTCCTGAGAGTATATATCACAACTGTATTTATTGTCAACTATACGTAGCTAGCTTCGGGTGCAGGACCTTAGAACTTCAGTATTCTCAATCAGTTATGACTAAGAGTATAAACTATTTTGCCCTTTTTGTACATGCACAGATGCACTATACTAGGAGGTTTTAAATTAATACTAAATAGTTGTTACACCGTCTAATTTTCAAATTTATTGTGATAGGTTACCTATTTCAGTTATGATGGAATACACATTGAATTTTTTTATTCAATTAATTAAAAATTAGTATCATGATCAGTTTATTTACAAATGTAATCATTACATGTTATTTTCTTTTTTAAATTAAAATTTTTCACATAATATTAATATAAATCAGTTTACTATAAATTTAATTTAATTAGGAGACTTTGACATGAAAAACTCTCTTGAGAATATGAAAAGTTTTGAGAGTCCTATATAAAACGATTCTTCGGTACAATTAATATATAATAATACACAATTTGCATATACATAAAAATTTATAATTTATATACAATTCCGCCCAATTAATATACAATATTGCAGGACTATCAGAACTCTCATAAAAATTTAAACTTTCACAGGTAACTGTATTTCGACATTCATATCATTGTTGTATGTTACCACCCTAAAATCAACTTAATTTTTACATAGACTAGACTGGACTCGAGAGAACATACTTAGGTATGAATATGAGCATATTTTATCATATTTTGAAAAATTATGATCCGGCATTGTAGTAAAGTGGGTATTGAACCTGGTCTAATTGTTGAGAATTTAAGATTGACGCCAGAACTTTAATCGAAATTAATTTATTGTGCACTTTCTTTAAGTTTGGCTCAAATATTGTAATTAGTAAAAAATATATTTATAAATTACATTATTTATTTTTAAAATTTCAACATTCCATAGTAAATATTAATTTACAGGTACCGAAAATAAAAAGTTTAAAAATTTAAGGGACTACCTTTTGAGGATTTAATTTTACCTAAATCGTAAATATGTTGTTTAACCATTTCTGAAAAAATGACTTTGCTAGAATTTAAATAGCCAAAATTTAAATTTATAGATTTTGATGTTAATTGATTTTTATCGCACTAGACTTAGATATTATTATTTGATCTAAAAATGTGTACCCAACTATAATAACGAAATTTAAGAATCAAACAATTTAGTTGTCTGACCTCAATAGTCCATGGCAACCATTTTAAGAATCAACATTATGATTGTCTCCGAACATAAAACCTTTGCTATAAAAGTCTCCCCTCCCTTTGCTATAAAAGTCTCATAAATTAAATTGGATGCAGAAAAAAGAAACATGCACTTAGATGAGAAACTCTAACTTTAAAAGGTAGGACAAAGCACTTATGTAAAGTTAAGATCACAGCTTCAACTGACTTCAAACAATTGAGTTGGTACTTTTTCCTTGAGCCAGCTATTACTACTAAACTATCAACTTCTTCCAGTCTTTCAACAATATAATACTGACATGCAGCAGAAAGTTAACTAAACTATCATCTTCTTAAACTCACACAGGGTATTAAACTACAATCACATGACATTCCCACACTACAACTGCAACAACTAATCTGAATTCAGACTTGGTAACATGCCATGGTCAAAGAAGCATCACATGATCCAACAACTTGCATAGGATTCCACAAAGATTTCAAAACAAACTTTGCTTATATAAATAAAATCTCTTTATGATTGCAATCTTCTACCAAACTATTAAAGATTCAAGTACTCACTAAGTACATCATACCTTACACCAAGAACCCTCAGTATGAAGTCTCAACTCAGGATTACTGCCTTTTTTGTTGCACTAGTGCTCATTTTGCATTCCCAACTGCAAGGAGCACAGGCACTGCGGCTCATCACGGAGAAAACACTAACTTCCACAAGTAAGGCTACATCTTCAAAACCAGTCAAGAGACTGCATGTAAAAGAGAAGAATCCATATAAGCAGGTGAAATCTAGCTTCAGAAGAGTACCTCCAAGCAGATCAAATCCCACGCAGAACAAGTAAAAGCTCCCGCATTTCCGTAATAAGTTTCACTCAGAGTGGAATTTTCTTGCACCAGGTTGAAACCTCCACGGTGATTGAAGAAAGAATCAACTGGAAGTGAATCACTCTTTTCAGTTGATGCTATATAGTTCCAAGTTTAGAGTTTTGTTTCCTAGGACAGGATCAGTTTTGTAACTTACAATCATACAATGTACTAAATTTTGCTACAGTTATAGTTTGATCACTTTGATGTTCTATGTAATACCTAGCTTTGACATGTGAATACACGAGTTTTTCATGATCCCGTTGTTTGGAGCTCTATGCATACAAGAGTTGAAATAAACAAAATTTTGCAACATCCAATGTGTAAACCCATCTTTCATGGTTTATTTCGTCTCATCATTCGAGTAGGGACAGAATTCACTGTTCTTACTAGCGGCCATCATTCTCAATTTTAGGCCTTTTATGTTTCCTATCGACAGAGTCCTGATTCCCTCTGCTTCCTGGTACTTGATTACCTGACTTTTTTGATTTTCTGGAACCCTGATGAGCCAAAAATGGGGCACCCGTCTTACCAGGAAATAGACGAGTTGCAATCTCTTCCCTCATGCCCCGCATATTTTCTGCTTGTGGTTTCTGATAATCATCGGCAAGAAAGCTCTCACCTCGGGATGGTTTGTGATAACTATCCGCAAGAAATCTCTCACTTCGGGATGACTTGCCTTCCTTTGGCCCAAATGTTGAATAGAATTCTTCATAAGCAGATTCTTTTGAATTTTGTCTCGATCTCCATTGATCTTGTCGTCTTGCAAAGCTATATTTGGAACAGATGAGAATACATTAGTAGGTCATAAATTAAAATGTAAGTGAACTCAACAATGCAATACAATCATCCATGATATGAAAACATCACAAATTATTGCCAACCAATTGCAGTAAAGAACGTCCTATGAGGCATATAATCTTAGATAAAATCAGGACCATATTCATTAGTATCAGGTTTCACATTATATGATCAAGACATCAAGTAGATCTGCTGACACTTTTCATGCATATAACATGTTTCCCCTTCTTTTCCATCACCACCATCTTCCGGGACCCTCCAGAATTAGGAAAAGAAACTGAAACTACATACATTTGCAATGTCGAGATAGGAATATCCAATAGGGAAATGAATCCATTTAGCATGCTGAGTATTGTAGGTGACAAAGAATATCTAGGGAAGCCTATGTATTTTAATAATAATTTGACAAAATTGTTGTTTTTGTTGATCGTCAGTCGTCAGTGTGCCCTTTGTGACGAATTGAAGATATATACAGATCACCAAGGCAATTAAGTTAATGTTCCCCTCGTGACTCAAACAGAGTACAACTGATATGCATTGTGGATTCAGGAAGGAGTTGGGGAGGTATATATAAATGTTCTTACCCCTCCACATCAAGTTTCTTCAATAGATAAGGACCTTGTTTGGTCTTGGAAAGCTCTGCTTGGACAGGTAACAGTTCTGATACAATTGTCTCCCTCAGAGCCAAATTACTCACATTAAAGCATTTTTCAATAGTAAAGGCACCAGACGAATTCACAGATAGCTCTCCAAAATATCCACGCAGTCTATGGGTTGGCACAAACGTCCAACAGAGAAACAACATAAAAATCAGCATTAGATATGGAAGTACAGTATTGAATTCCACCATCAATTTCACTCATAGCAAGTCATATGACAAGTCCACTGACCATTGGTATTTTCCAAAAGATTTAAAAAATAGAGGAAGTTGGAATAAAAGAAATCGGTTTAAATTACATCTTATCCCAAGACCCAAGATGTATAATTTAACAGATTGCAGAAGGGTGAACAACAAGAAAGACTCGGAAATCTTCTCATGGAACTCCCAAGCTTCGGGAGTACATGTTAAGGGCCTTATACATCAAGTGTGATTTCTTCCATGGACCAAATAAACATATGAGGTACCATTAATAACAAGTTCAGAATCGACTTTGGTAGCAATATGCGCTTTTGTCAAATTATATTCACTCTTTTAAAAGTACTTTATTGCAACTCAATAGATTACTGAGATAAGAAGTTAAGGAAGCATCAACATACTTGGAAACCAACTTGCGCTTCTGTTTAGCTGAAGCACTTGAATTGAGAAAAGCCTCAATAACCCGAGCACCAGAGGGATCTTTACATGCTGCAAGAACATAGAAACCCTCTAGAGATGTGATGCTACTAATATAAGCCTGTATGTGTTCCTACAATACAAAACAACCACAGGTTATATAGCATATGTAAGTTTCTAAACAAATTTTTTTTGTATAGTGTTACGCAAATACATCGAAACATAATAGTATATGTTATAACAAATTACCAATAATGTTCACTTACTGGGCTCAAGATTACCAACAGGAACTCAACTATTCGATACTGTAACCAATATGTGGGTTATTGCAATATAATGATTTTTATATGGGCAGGGTAGTTGAGACAGTTGAAGAACTGATAGCAGTTACACAGTTTGGAACAAATTGTAGCAGAAGAGACAAGTTGGAACATCGTTACAGCTAAACTTTATGTATAAAATCAATTGTAGAAACAAGATACATACACTTGGTAATCTGAAAACTGACTGCAGAATCAAAGATCCAAGAAGATGCATTCGAGCTCCATTAGGCCACTCCCAGTTCGATTTATCATTCGAGTAGATGTAATTATCAAGATATAATATTCGGGGAACGACAGGAGCTGAGGACTCTTTAGTCAAACCCAGTGCATCAACCAGAGATTCACAGCACTGCACCAGAAGGAAAACACATTAAGAAAGATAGAAGTACAAAAATAAAGAAAGAAAGGACAGCAACTAAAAAAACTGGGACGGCCAAATAAATCAACAAAATAAACATGATGAATATACAACTACTCCCCATGTATAACGCTTTGCTGCAATAACAAACTTATAGACTACCAAGTTGTAAGTAAGAACAGAGAACTAAAAGATCTATAAGAGTTACAAACCTTATGCTCATAGATATGAAGCCTGTGACTAGCAGCAAGAAGTACAGCAACAACTCCAAATACTCCCATTTCAAGAAGTTCCTTAAATTTGGTACCTAGTTCCTCCCAGATTAACTTTATCTGGAATCAAAATAAAAATATTAAATGGCATCCCAATTAATATACCACAAAATGAATGTGAGAACATCATAAAGACACAAGGAAGAAAAAACCCGAAAACCAGTAAATAGGACAAAGTGAATTATGCTATTACTTAATCACATTGACACTGCAAGTAAATTCATATGTACAAACTAGCTGCTTAGATTAGGTATGTTTTGAAAAATCAGAATATCAGATTAAGTGAAAATGGCAAGCACAAAGTAGCTTCTAAAATTTGATTCAAATACCAAAGGACTAGTACATACATGCTCTTCAGTTCTTGCATAAGATACCAGGGCTTGCACGACAAAGTTTGCACACGGATGTGAAGACATTTTGAAAAGGGAATCCTTGAAAACTTTTCTGAAAAGTTCATCATATAAGCTATCAGGAGCAACCATCAAGATCACCTGCAAAACAAGATACTCGGTTATAGTTTTTGGGAGCTAACACCATAGAGCAAAAGTCATATCAGTAATGAGTTTACCATGGCATAGAGATTATTAGCTTAACATGTAAATTCTTGTAATCTTAGGCAGATCAAATGTCACGCAAATGTGCTGCCCTAATCAAGATATATGCAAGCTTTAATACAACTACATATATTTTAAATGAGAGATGAGAAGATAACTATATAGTGACAAATGACTAAAGAGAAAAAAATTCATGATTCAGACCTCCATTAAGTGACTATATGCATTTTCTTCCAGTAAACGCATGATTTTCTTCACAGATGGCACTTCTATTGCGTTACCTTCTGAACCACCTCCTTTGCAGCCAAGGAGAATAGGAATTGTACGGAGTAACACCTGCTCTTGTCCAACTAACGATTTCAGAGCAGTCTGTCATACAACGAACATGTAAAGTTACCCTCACGGAGGAGAAATTATTGTCGTCTAATATTAGTTGTAATTGAAGCGCAGCATGAGCAAATTCTTTGTCAACGGCCCATTGCAGGCATGAATACTACTATTGTCTATTGTCATACTTCTTCACTACTTATTATAGACAAGCTACAGCATTAATTTGAATGATGAATATTAATTTAAAATTTTATTGGACTTAAATGTCAAGCATGATGCACACTGATACAGTGTGGCAAGACCAAATGACGGTATAAAGATACCTGCAGAACCAAACTGCCAAACTGGTTTGCTGCCAAGGTCGCTATATTCACTCTTGAAGAATTTAACATCTCCGAGATGAGAAGTTGTAGTTGATCTGGAAATGGCTGGTTCTGTTGTGATGCATCAACGTCCAACTGGGTTGGTCCTAAATTTAAACGCTCTGCCAGCATAGTTGCTGGTTTTTTGCCATGAAACTCTGGTGTGTTCATTGAATCTCCTTTACATAGACAAATAAGTCTACGGACAACATGAGATCCATAGCAGTTGCATACGATATTAACTGGATCAACAACAATTGCCTGAAACAAGAGGTAATAATGGGTAAGTTCACCGTCCGAATTCTAATCAAATGCAAACAGATACAAATTCAACCATCTGCTCATAAAAGGCACCTATAGAATGTTAATTCTACAACAAACAAAATAAAAACAAGAAAGTTGCATAAAAATTGACAGGAAGAAATTATTCAAGCCCAAATAGAATAAGCACGGTATCTTAATGTCAGGACTTAGAATAAAGTACAGTACCTGGCATAAAGTATTGAGTGTCTGATCAATGAGAGAATAAGCTTCATCATCCTGAAGATGTGTAGCCAAGGATGTAAGTGCGGTTTCAGCTACATGAGAACCAGACTTATCCATGGCAATATGGGAGAAACTGGTAGCACAGCTTCGGAGGAAATGACAAAGGCGGTTTAAAGAACAGCCTTCCAGAAGAGTTTGCATAATATGGCTGATATAATAATCAGTAGCAAGTTCTTCTTCTTTCCCCGTAGCTTCTTCAAGTGCATTATCACATACACTTGACCGCTGGTCTAATTCCATCTCGCCTGCTAGTACATTTGCAATCTCTGTAAAGTATGCAGCAGTCTCTGGATCGACCACCTTCCTACAATAATTTATAAAGCAAGGTGTAGAATTTCAGCAAGACCGACATAATAGTACTAGTCTTTCTGCTCACTGGGATGAAACTGATGGGGAATATCAAAACTTTTCAGCTACATTAAAATATATACTTCATAAAAAATTTAAATTTTTTCCTTCCAAAGCCCTACAATAAGTTGAGGATATCTGATATTCCGAAAACTGAGGATTAATTCACACACCAATACATTAATTAATAAGCACACATATCACATTAATGAATGACAACAAGGGGCATATTTAAATCATATAACAGAATAAATACAAGTCCTTGAAGGCTGAAACCAACCTGACAATGGACGCCTCTGATCCAGCGTTGTCTTTTCCAAAATTTGGCCTTGATTTATTATGAGATGAAGTATCATCATGATGATGAAACCCAGCAGCTGGTCTATTCCTCTCTTTCTTTCCCATATTTATCAACTTGTTTACAATCTTATTCTGATTGCGAACACAGTAAATTCAGTAAGGGTAGCAAAAACGCATAAGCGGCGAAAAAGTCAGTGAGGGTAGCAAAATATGCAAAAGCAGCAGAAAAAATCAGTGATGTAATTAATATTTTTTGTGAGAAATTTTATAAAGATAGGCTGTTCTCTTCAACTTAAAATCAGCTCAGTTAAGTTCAGCTTAGTTATATTATAACTTAGCTCAGTTCAGTTAAATTTCAGTAAATTTCAGCTGAGGAGAATACATCCTAACTGAAAACATGAATCTCTTATAACATGATGTTATGATAAATTATTTTTGGCTTGTCAATAATCCTTAAATTACCAATGAATTCTAAACTAAAACAGAACAGCACAGCACAGCAGCCATTATGCACATACAGTTGCATATGAAATTCATTCATTCATTCTCCGAAATAGTAGAGTAAGTAGTAGTAAGGTAACTAATTCAGACTTTTACAAAACTCTTGGAATAATTTAGCAGCAGCAGCAATTATTTAACTGAGTTAGAAAAAATCTGAAGCAATCCAATTCCATAATCAGTAGTGAATCAATGAATGAATGAATCTCTTACCAGAGGTCGGAATCGGAATCGGAAGGAAATAAGGTTGGTTGGAGGTAGAAGAGGCACAGCAAGTTTGTATTTGGGTTTAAGGAAGAAGAAGAAGAAAAGAAGTTGGAGAGTGGAGAAAATCAGACGAACCTGGGACGTGCGAAATTGCAACCGTGAATTCTAACGTTGATTGTGAGTTCAGAAATCAGGTTAGGTTATGTTTGGTACTAGGGGAAACAAACCCAGGGCAGGCTAACACTACTTTTCTGGCCCATTATCACTACTTTCATTCATTTCCAAAATGGATTTGGTCTCTCATGATTTCACCTTCTCCAGCCCAAATGTAATTTCTAAAAAATATTTGTTCTCATAATTTCACCTTCTCCAGCCCAAATGTAATTATTAAAAAAAAAAAATGAAATGGAGGGATTTAAGCCGGCTACTCTTTTAGAATAAATAATTCGAAAATCGATTGTTGTATCATTTACATTATATGATGGAAAAAAATTTTCATCAAAAATTTCTAACGGTTTGGCATTCCATTAGAAATTTCTAACGAAATTTCTAATTCCGTTAGCAATGTGCAATCCGGCCAGACGGTTTAACCACTGGCCGATTATGTTTCTAACGGAATCCTCAATTCCGTTAGAAATTTACATTAAAAAAATATATTTATATACTTCATTTTATTTTATTTTAATTATATATATACTTTATTTTATTTTGTTTTATTTATATATATATATACTTTATTTTATT
>JAYMSP010001100.1:0-36227 GCA_036897095.1 Plantago elongata
GCCCCGGGGCCCGGGAAAAAAAAAACCCCCCCCCCCCCAGAATATCAATCATCAAATCACGACGAGACTCAATAGTCGCCCTCTAGTTCATAAACTCCAAATCCCTAAGATGCTTTTTCTTCATGGTAGCCACCATCTCTTCTTCTCTAACGAGCTGCTTCTCTTTCAAAGACTATCTCACCTTTCAGATCATCGACCTCCTCTTGGACCTTAAGAGCCTTCTCCTCGGAGCTCTTTAAATCCAGCTCCAACATGGCCGCACGGGACAAAGAGGCAACCTCAGACTTGGTGGGAGACCCTATCTTCTCATTCATACACATAGCCACCTGAGCACCCTGACAAAATAGTGAAAAACTTTAGTGGAACGAATCAACGACATAATATGGCAAAAAATAAAACAAAAATACATCTACCTGGAGAAGATGATCAAGAGCAAGTGTAGCAACCCTAGAAGCATCCATGTTACTGAACCTTTCAATATCCTCCTGAGAGTGTAATTTTCCCATGTCACCATAGCTTGCTGGAGGGCTCAAACATAGCTCGACTCCAAGCACAAATTTCATCTTCTTGGCCAATACACCTGGCCTTTCCTCGAGGACTATTCTTGACCCTCCCACACCAGCTGGATTACGTTGATCGGTCACAACCAAACTCTTATCCAACACCTCAGGAGCAGTAACATTGACATCGGAGGCTACCTTCCTCTTCCCCTCGCTGACCTCTCCGGCCTACCTGTCAAATGTTCCAGCTCTACTCACCCTGATGTTCAGGTGATAGGCTGGAGATTCTATCAATCTATCCCTCTGCTCCACATACCTAGCTGCATAGACGTCTGGGCTAACTGAAAAAAGTAGGGAGACAAAATTAAAACATGTTCCTCCATGATCTTTTCCTAATGTACAAGGTAGGGAAGTACTCCTGAACCACATTAGCCCAAATGGAGGAACGAGCCAACCACTCAGGCATTAACAAGTCATTAGCCTTCCTATTACCTTCCTGCATAGCTAGGATAGCATCAACACTTTCGCGCCCTTCAGAATCAGTCTTGGGACTAAGAAGTTCCGAAAGAAAGTCAAGACAAATAGTTAGAAAAGTGAAAGATATTTAAAAAAGAAAAATGCATAGGTAATAATTACTCACTTTCGGAGCTCCATTTATAGTTGACTCTGTCAAGGTCATGGCCAAATGCAGTTGATGCCCCCACATAGAAGAAATCCGACCTCCATGAGAAATCACCTTGAGTTTCATTGGCAGGATTCTTTATAAGTATGGAAGATCTAGTCCTACAGTGAAGTTGGAGCCAACTAGTATGCAACTTAGGGAAGTAAGCATGATGGATGGTATTGTACGAAACCTTGATGCCTCTTTCTTCACCAAGCACAATGACCTCCAGAAGAATCCTCCAAGCAATTGGCATCAATTGGCCATGAGCATAACCATATAATTTCAACAGCTCCAATATCATGGGAGGGATGTGAAGCTTGACCCCAATCCTAAATGCTACATCGTAGAGGCATACCTCCCTAGGTCGGAAGTAATCTGCTCCTTGATTCGGCAAGGCAGGGATTGTCAACCCAAAAATCGGGATCCCGTACCATTTCATGATCGTCTTAAGATCATGATCATCAGTTTTTGAGTAGAATTTAGTGGTACCATTCAAGACATCAGTCTTTCTCCCAATCTCCTTGGTGATTAAAGATTCACCAACTACATCGCCATTACTGTCAAGATGAGGGCTAGGAGATCCCCCAATCTTAGTAACCCCAACACTACTAGAAGGCCCCTATATCACAACCTCTCCAAAAGAGACATATGCTCTACTAGATGAACCTTCTCCAATCATTTTAAAGTATCTAACAATCAAAAAATCCAAACATGTGGGAACAATAACATAACGGGTGCAAATTAGCAAAACAACAAGAACATACTTCACACGTATACAAGCTCATAATATACGATAAAATTTCATGGAGATGATGAAAGAAAACATATATGGCTCAAAAATCTACCAGACTGATGGTGGCATCTAGAAAAGTTGCACCATGTCCCATCTCCATCATCCTCAAAAAGATGGTACCCGCTCCTCAAAAAGATAGTACCCTCTTCTCAAAAAGATGATTTCAGCTTCTCAAAAAGATGGTTCAAACTTATCAAAAAGATGGTACACGATCCTCAAAAAGATAGTACCCGCTCCTCAAAAAAGATGGTTCCAGCTACTCAAAAAGATGGTTACAGGTTACCAAAAAGATGGTTCCAACTTATCAAAAAGGTGGTACCAACCCATCAAAAAGATGGTACCCATCTTATCAAAAAGGTAGCACCCATCTTATCAAAAAGGTGGTTCCAACTTATCAAAAAGATGGTACCGACCCTTCAAAAAGATGGTATACAACTTATTGAAAAGATGGTACCAATTTTTCAAAAAGATGGTACCCATCTTATCAAAAAGATGGTTCCTTCTCAAAAAGATAGTGTCATTTTCTAAAGAAGATGATGCCCATCTTATCAGAAAGACCGTGCCCAACTTATCAAGAAGATGAAGTCCAACTTATCAAAAAGATGGCATCTAAATTCTCGAAAAGATAGTGCCCATCCTCTCAAAAGATGGTGTCCATTTGAGATGGTACAGTTTAACATCTCTAACATTTTACATATACCAGTAAAGTTGAAGGGGTACTACTTACGTGACTACTATAAATACATCCATCCTATCATATTATCCATATAAGGACTATATATCTAAAAATCTAAAAATATGTAATTGATCAGGTGCATAATTACATTCGTCTCAAATATAGTGTGAGATTTTCCCACGAAGAAAATCGCATTCCAATTCATAATTACGTGTGTTTCTAATAATAAAATGAGATTTTCCTACGACAGAATCACATCCCAATTCCTAATGGCATGCATTGGTAACGAGAAAGCTAGATTTTCTTACGAAGAAGATTACAATTCATGCTATCAACAACTAAAACAAGTTGAAGGAAAGAACATTTCATCAACGGGAACATGGAAATGAATGTTACTAAACTCAAAAGACTTGGGATAACATACAAATCCAAGCCTAAAGTAAATCTCAATCTCCAAACAAATTTATAAACATGCATCCAAACACTTAACAAAATCAAAAAACAGTACAAACTGTGAACATTTCTCGGAGTAACACAAAGAAGATAGCCCAATTCGAGCCCCATTTTAGATCAAATCCCGGTTTCAAAGTCGATGTTCCTCAAACATTTTTCCAAATCCGCATCATGATTTCAGGTCTATACACTGGCAGCAAAAAATCCAAAGTAACAGGCATAGAGTAAGGTCTGAGAACTCTAGTCGGATAAGCACTAAACTCGCAGTTGAATTGCCTCAAAGCTCAAAATATCCAGAAACTCCGCAATCCAACCTCCCTACTCCACTGCTCTACCGAAAACGAGACGGGGGAGAGAGTTAGGAGAAGATCCATCAATAATAAGAAAGGAAAAGAGAAAAATAAGAAGTCTCTTCTCACCTCAGTCCAATTCACAGCCCCCTTTGTCACTGAAAAATTGCGAACTCACCGATTTTGGACCACCACACAACTTTACACGCCGGAAATCACGAATTTCGGCCACCAGCTCCGCCTCTCGCAGGTCGTACCATGTGCCTCTAAGCTTCAACACTGTGACGCACCGCACACTGGAAGGTGCACGTCTCCCTACCTCCACGAGTCCCCCTTCGACACGCTCGAAATTTCATCTAACCGGAGCTGAAACCTGCCGAAAAACTCGAATCCGGCCGCCTAGTTGCTTCAAGTCGAGAACTCAATGGAGCGTTTTACTCTTGATGTCCAAGATCTCTCTCGGAAACCTTCCTCTCTGTCTCTCTCTATATACTGGAAGGAACGAAAAATGGAAGAAGAAAGAAGACACATGGGTTGAGATGGAAACTAGAAGAAGACAACGTGAATCATATTCCCTACTTTCAGACACAAACTGGTCTACAGGGTTTCAATGAAACATGGGCCTTTGGGCCTGATATGCCTGATTGTATCAATGTACAAGCTCATATTGCATCCAAGTAAAGTAAAAGTCCACTCGAATTAGCGAGCCTAGACTTGCTATCGACTCTATCATTCTCGATCCACATGATTATAATAATTTATTATGTTTCCGACATAGACATCTACTCTCCGACTCGATAAACTCCACTCGAAGAGTGGGGGACAAACTGTATTGGAAAAAATCAGCTCTGGACTTATTTACGATTAAAATCGGCCCAACTGTTTGGACACATCTAAGCAAAGCCCAATTACTCGATAAAATACTCATACTTGGGTGGACTTTCGGTTCGCTAAATCACGTCGACCCGACAATAAGGTTTCATCTACATGATGGATTCCAATCAGTATCTTTGACCGACCCAATAATCATTGAGGATATCCTGACCAAATTATAAGGATCCATCTAATTGGACCAACTTATCTAAGATGCAGCTCAATACGCAACACAAGTCCAAGGGCGAAATGAATGGACCTACTGGTGGGAACTTAGAGATAGTGGAGGAACCATTCTTCAATTGCTCCATGATCTCCCACTACTCTGTGAGTCAGTTACTAAGACTTGGAGGTGAGGTAGAATCCATCTCCAACTAGATCCCGACAAATAAGGGATTGATGGAGATCAACCCGTTAGAAGATGCTGCAACTATCTCTATAAAAGGAGGAGGAGATAAACTCTAGAGGGACATTTGATATCTAGCAACTACACGTACTAGCAAAACCCTAGCAACTAAGCTCTCTTTGCAATCGTCTCCTCCATACTTGAATTCTGAACACCATCTCTTCTATAACCGCCATCACCGCATCATGTAATCACCATCACCGCATCTTCTAACATCCATCCGACCTCACCTAGTCCATTCAACCATCTGCTTAGCCGGCCGATCATCCAACTGACTCCTCCTAGCCGCCATAAGAGCTACACCATCTCAATCAGGATAAGTCCTCTCTTCCTTTATTTACAGTTTATTTCACTTCTTCCAGACTCACTAGATTGAGCGTCAGAGTCCTCTCGATCGGCACCACACCAGTGTCCCCCTTTGGATCTTACGTTCCAACATTTTCTTTCATGTTGTTTTGCAGGTCGCATGGTGCCCCTCAAATCAAAACCCTAATTTTCTATTGTAGATTCTTAGCGTCTTTAGTTACGATCTTCTGCTGCCTAACCAAATTACCGTGTTCTCTCCTCCTGCGATATGTTGCTTGTTTTTTATCCCATCAAGTTTTGAACCCACTGTTCGTTACTTCTTCCCAAATCGACCAACAAAACTTCGATCCTTCCTTTGACGTTTGATCTCAAAATCGAACTCACATCTCTCTATAATCGCAAGTTGCAGTTTTTCGATCCATCGAACACCACACATCGCATCTTCCTTGCGATCGTTGCAGTTTTTGAATCCTACAATGTTGAACCTACTGTTCTTCACTTATCTAAATCCGCCAAACAACAAACTCGATTTTTTCCCTGCGATTTTGATCATTCCCTGACAATTTCACCTCCGCCTGAATCCTGTTTTCCGACGTCGTCTCTTCTTTGCAGAACAATTGACTCGGCCCAGTCTTGATCCGCTCCTCGATCCCTGCTTCAATAGACATTGTAGTTTAATTGGTCCGAGTCCCATCGCATCGTTCCCGTGATCATGTATGAAACAACATCCTCCTCCAACACTGCCCTCTCGGCACCAAAATCTACTTCTCCATCCCTCACACATATCCGACAACATGTTTCAGTTATTTTGAAGATGGAAAACTCGCAATATGGAACTTGGTCCGAACTATTCAAGATTCATGCTCGCTCGCAACACGTTCTTCACCATATCATTCGTCCCCCTGCTGGTGATGAACCGCCTACTCCTACCACCAAGGAAGAGAAGGCTTTCTAGTCTGCCACTGATGCTACTATACTTTAATGGATTTATTCGACTATTTTGAATGACTTATTGAATACCATCATCGAACCCGATGCTACTACTATGGACACATGGAATCGCTTGAGGGATATATTCCAAGATCATCATACCTCACGAGCAATCAATCTTGAACATCAATTCACTAGTACTCGTTTGGAGGATTTTACGAGTGCTTCAGCCTATTACCATCCTCTCAAAAATATTCCAGATCAGCTGAAGAATATTGGGGCCCCGGTTGCTGATAGATTGGTTCTTCAATTGGTTTCAGGTCTCACGGAAGCATACAAAGGAGTTGGAACGCAAATCCGACATGCCAACCCTTTGCCCTCATTTTGTCAGGCCCGTTTTTCTTTATGCCTAGAGGAACGTGAGCTCGCTAACATGGTAAGCCATAACACGAGTTCTGCTTTATTTGTTTCCTATGGTAATTTGCAACATGAGAACCATAATTCTGGTCAAGGTCAAGGCCAAGGTCGTGGTCATGGACGCAATAAAAAATCGTGGACGTTGTAATAAACGCAGTGGCGGGGCAGGCCGTTCAGCTGGTCCGCAGCAACAACATACCCCCCCCCCCTCCGTATGCTCCACCGGTTGCCCCCAAGGACATTGGCAGTGGGTAACCGCACCGCAACCACCCCCTACTCCAGTTCCTACTCAGAATTGGACTTCGCGGTATACTACTACTCCCCAAACCCTACCACAATCGGGTGTTATAGGCACATCTCTTGCTCCTCAGGTTTATACAACAACTATGGCCCCTCATGGGTCATATGTTCTAAGGGATGTGGAAGCTCCTATGCACACCATGACTTTACAACAAAAACCGACCTGGTATATGGACTCTGGGACATCATCTCATATGACTTCTTCCAATGGTACTCTTTCTCCTTATTTTCCTATGAGCAAGCAAAGTAATGGTATTATTGTTGGTAGTGGTCATCCTATTCCTATTCATGGGTCGGGTCATACTTACTTATCTTTCCCTAATCCTCCTTTACTTTATGGAATGTCTTACATTCTCCTCACTTAGTTAAGAATCTTATTTCCGTTCACAAGTTTACCACATATAACTCTGTTTCCATTGAATTTGATCCTAGTGGATTTTCTGTGAAGGATTTACAGACGGGGATAGCCATCATGAGATGTGATAGTCAGGGTGACCTATACCAACTCACATCCATCCATCACCCAGCCTCCACACAGTTTGCGTTTGCTAACTTCTCTCCACCAATCTGGCATGCTCGCCTTGGACACCCAGGACCAGCTATTTTGGATTCGCTTAGACTAGATCATAGTATTACTATCAAAAAGTCTACTCAATCTAGTACCTGTCGCTCTTGCATTCTAGGAAAACATGTTAGATTGCTTTTTTATTCTTCTTTGCCAAATACATTGTTACCTTTTGATATTATTTATAATGATCTTTGGACATCTCATGTTTTAAGTTCACTTGGACATCGCTATTATGTTCTTTTCCTTGATGATTTTTCCAAATTCTTATGGACCTTTCATATTGTCAAGAAATCAGATGTGTTTAATAAATTCCTCGAATTACGTACCCATATTTTGACACAATTTGAAAGAAATATTTAAAACATCATGTGCGATAATGAGAAAGAATATGATAATATCCAGTTTACCCATTCTTGTGAAACTAATGGAATGAGTTTTCGCTTATCCTATCCCCATACTTCCTCTCAAAACGGGAAAGCTGAAAGAAAAATCCGATCCATCAATAATATCGTTCGTACTTTGTTGACTCATGGATCCTTGCCACTTTGCTTTTTTCATCATGCTCTTCAAATGGCTACTTATTTGCTGAATATATTACCTATCAAGCTTCTAGGTAATACCTCTCTACTTGAATTACTCTATCAGCATAAGCCTTCTTACTCTCATCTCCTGGTTTTTGGGTGTTTGTGTTATCCTCTAATTCCGTCTACCACTATCCATATATTGCAAGCTCATTCTACACCTTGTATTTTTTTAGGGTATCCGACGAATCATAGAGGATACAAGTGCTATGATTTGTCAAATCGCAAAATAATTGTGTCTCGACATGTTATTTTTGATGAGACGACTTTTCCATATGCCAATGAAAAGACACAACGCAACGCTTGGTTGCAAATGAGGTTTGTAATGATCGCATGATCCTCCCCTTGGCTCACCCACCAACTGCCCAACCGAACCAAGCCGTCTTAGACCTGGACCGCGCGGCTACACCAGCGGCTGACCAAGCAACACTGAACCGACAATGTACTTCTTCACCGGTTCAGTCACTGCCCTGCCCGATCCAGCCTGTTTCACCACGGCCCAATCCATTTCAGGCCCCTATTCACTCGGACCAGCGGTTCAGGTCGCCAAATAGACCGGCCCAGCAACCGTCCAGACTGGTCCAACCCCAACCCGGTTTGAACGTCTCTTCAGCCGGTTCGACTGCAGCTTTGCGCTACTAGCCCGGTTCGCCCATCTTCAGTCACGACCGGCACCGGTTCACCACCAAACAACCCAGTTCCATACCAACCACAACCGGTTCAGCCCCCTCCTCCTCGTAAATCTCACCGAAACCCTAAGTATTTTGGTCCAGATTATGTTAATGTTGCAATGGTTCATATATCTCCTCTTCCTCGGACTCCAGTTGCAACTCTTCGTGATCCAAATTGGAAATTAGCTATGGAAGAAGATTTTGATGGACTTATGCAAAATAACACTTGGGAATTGGTACATCGTCCTGCTGGGGTGAACATTATTCTGTCTATGTGGATTTGTGCTCATAAAGTTAACTCGGATGGCTCGTTTGCAAGACATAAAGCTCGACTTGTAGGTGATGGTAAAACTCAACAAGTTGGTATTGATTGTGGTGAAACTTTTAGTCCGGTAGTAAAACCTACTACGATTCGAACGGTTCTCAGCTTAGCTCTATCTAAGTAATGGTCTATTCATCAACTTGATGTAAAAAATGCGTTCTTACATGGCGATCTTTATGAGACAGTATACATGCATCAACCAATGGGGTTTAGAGATGCTACTCACCCAGACTATGTTTGCCTTCTTCAAAAATCGCTATATGGTTTAAAACAGGCTCCTCGGGCCCTGGTACAAACGGTTTGTAGATTATGTGTCATCTATCGGTTCATAAATAGCAAGTCGGATAAATTGTTCTTTATTTATCGACACGGGGCTCATACGGCATACATTCTACTCTATGTTGATGACATTGTGTTGGCATCTTTGTCCGATTCACTTCGCTGCTCGATTATGAAGCTACTTGCCTCAGAATTTGCAATGAAAGATCTCGGTCCCTTGAATTATTTCATTGGTATTAGTGTTACTCGACACAAACAAGGGATATTTCTCTCACAAAGAAAATATGCGGCAGACATCATTGAGCGAGCTGGAATGTCATCCTGCAAACCGACATCGACTCCTGTTGACACCAAACCAAAGGTGAGCAGTGATTCTGGGAAGCAAGTTTCGGATCCTACACTGTACCGAAGCTTAGCTGGTGCACTCCAATACTTGAATTTCACTCACCCATATATCTATTATGCAGTTCAACAGGTTTGTCTTCATATGCATGATCCTCATGACAATCATATCAATGCTCTGAAGAGGATTCTTAGGTATATCCAAGGCACTCTAGCATATGGATTGCATCTCTATTCGTCATCATATGCCACTCTTACTTCTTACACATATGCAGATTGGGAAGGATGCCCGGATACACGTCGTTCGACGTCTGGCTACTGTGTGTTTCTTGGGGATAACTTGATTTCCTGGTCTTCTAAGCGTCAGCCAACATTATCAAGGTCCAGTGCCGAGGCAGAATATAGAGGAGTGGCTAATGTCGTAGCCGAATCATGTTGGCTACGGAATTTATTATTGGAGCTACATTGTCCAATTCACCAAGCAACCTTGGTCTATTGTGATAATATTAGTGTTGTTTATCTTTCGGGAAATCCAGTACAACATCAGCGAACAAAGCATTTAGAGATGGATATTCATTTTGTTCGGGAAAAGGTTGCTAAAGGACAAGTTCGAGTACTGCACGTTCCTACTCGATATCAGATTGCGGACATCTTCACTAAAGGACTTCACAAGGTTTTTATTTGATGATTTTAGGGACAATCTCAGTGTTCGTGGCCCTCCAACTTCGATTGCGGGGGTGTGATAGAATATGTAAATATTAGGTAGAATATTTATCTTATTAGTAGTCTAGTTAGATTAGAGTTAGTATAGTTTAGCTATTACTTTCCTTATCCTTTTGTAACTTGTATTATGTTTCGTGTATATATACACGTTAATCGCACGTAGCCGCTTACAATGTGGAGGCGGAAAAAAAATTCTTACATAGATATAAGGAACACAAGGGAAGAAAACAAGTGTTCAACTAAGAGCTCAGTAAACAGACACTATCTGCACCTAGGGGAGAGTACAAGTGTTCAACACAACAGTCTCAATAGGCAGCTTATCCTCCGGAAAAGCACAATCCGCCTGTTTCTCCGGCAATAGATCACAAGGCTTTGGTGTCACCTGGCTAGTAAATCCTCCAATATCTGTACAGTTCCATGGCAACTTCACTTTCTTTTCATCAATCGGCTTGGTCATCTCAATTGTTGCGTTTGAAATGCAAATTCCAGTAAAAGGATCACCTGAGATCCCAGCGAGTTGCCCAACCATAGTAACATTTTTCGCAACCACATTTTTATAGTTTATGTTTTGTATAACGGGGATCGCTTTTGGGTCAAATCCTGAAGCAGGGTGTGAACCGTAGCTCCCTGTCATCCAGAACACATACTTCATTGTCTCGAAATTCATGTTTCTGACGAATATGTCCTTGACATAGGCTCCACGTCCAATGGCGGTCTTGATGCGCACACCCGACTGTGAGTCAATGGCCGTGATGTCCTCTGCCCGAACATTTTGGATTCCTCCTGACATTTCACTGCCGAGGGCAATGACAGCACTATCGGGTGAAATGCAAGTTAGTCTCTTGATGCTTAGTTGTTCTGTAGGCATTCCGACCTTTATCCCATATCCGTCCCACCCGCTCTTCACGGCTATGCAGTCGTCACCTGAGACAATGTAATTGTCGTGTATGCGTGTGTTTATACAGGAGTCTGTGGAAGCAACATGTAGAAGGTTAAATAGAAATTACAAATGTGTAATGGATGATGGAACAAGTTTTGAACTTTAGGCCAGACGGAAACAACACAAACCTGGATTGATTCCATCTGTGTTGGGAACTGTAACTGGGGCAATGATTGTCAGCTTTTCAATAATAACATCCCTATAGAATTTTCACAAAAAAGCAAACCTGTAAGTGAACAATGTCAAAAAGTTTCCATTTTTCGAATCACAATCTGTCAATCTCAATCCCGATGCAATTTTCAAGCAAAAAAGACCAAACATACCTGCAATAAACAGGATGTACGTGCCAAGAAGGAGAGTTGGTCATTTTCAGATTAGAAATCTGAACCTTATTCGAGTACATAATCTCAATCACGTATGGCCTAGTTTGATTGAGCTGCTTCTGCTTGAACTTTTCCCACCATACAGCCCCTTGTCCGTCAATTGTTCCATTCCCACCTGATAAGAGTAAACACAGAAAATCCTTAATCGCCAACGATCATGGTTTTCTTCCTCAGAGGATCTCAGGAAGGGTTCTGTCGTGATAATGCCTGATATGTACTCTGGCATTTTTCCTAGTAGTTTTTTGAACTTAAGATGAGTAACTTTTGTACCTGTAACGACTACATCAGTGAGGTTTGTTCCGAAAATGAGACTTGAATATCTTTTTCCACCGTCTCTTCCTTCACCATAAGAAGGCAACGCTTCAAGGACCGGATAATCAGACTCTTGCTAGTATCGACAAAATATAGAAAAAACCATCAGAGTTGGCAAAATTTTCAAACAACACAAGGCCTGAGGTTGAACAATGTCCAACCTGTGATGCAAGAAGAACAGCCTGACTGTCAATATAAAGTGTGAAATGACTACTAGTGAGGTTAAATGCCCCTGTTAGCCATTTTCCAGGAGGAACAACGAGTTGCGCACCACCGTCTGATGCGAGTTTGCCAAGGCTATCGATGGCAGCCTTAAATGCAGCAGTGTTTGAGGTCGTTCCATCACCTACGCCTCCGAAATCTGTCAATGATGCCGTGTGCTTTCGACAGTTAATCGCCGAGTACTGGACATGACATTCAGCTAATCTGAGACATATTATGCCCAGTATGAGACTAATAAGAAACTTCCCCATTACCTGTAAAAAAGAAAATCAATCAAGGAAAATGAACTTGGAAATCTGTAGATTTATCCGATGCTAGACGTAACCACTGGTACACCCTCTTCTACACGATATCAATTCCATGTATAGGGTATGGGGTCTCACATACAATGTTGCAAGACATGCAACAGATTCATTGAAACAAATCATAATTATACATTAACTTGCATATTCAAAGTATGAAATCAGGCAATTAATTAATACTACCATTGATGTCCATGGAGGGTAACAATTAACAAAAATGTCGTGGATATGATTAACGAAAATTAAAATGATATTCATGTGGAAGTGCATGCAAAATTGAGTAAAGTTATCAGGTTTACTCACTCAAAACAGATTGATTTAGTTTTGTTGTATTCATTTGAATTCTCGTAGGAATGGATATTTATATGGTGATCCTATAGTTAAAGCACCAATGGTTTTTGCGAAAATAACGTATTTCACTTTTACTAAATCTAGGCATTAATCAATCAGGAGCAAAAATTATCGTCAAAGTGAGTTTAGCGCTATCATGCTTGTAACCAAGTATGGCGAACCACAGATTAATTACTAATATTATCCTTTACGTATAAGTGGAGTATATATACTACAGTAACCTGAATTGGTAAGATGAGAAAAAAAACTGAATTGAAAATTCAATCAAGTCTGAGTCAACTTTATAACTTGTGGTAGTCAATTTGCTTCTTCATAAACTTCAATCTGCAAAATCACTGTAAAACCAGAGCAATGATAGTGGAATTTAAAAATAAATAAAAAAAGAAAATGTAGATTTATATACTATAAAATTTGAGGGTTGAAGATTCAAAGTTTAATTAGATTCGTTGTTTGTGAAATAATAATGTTGCAGTTTGATAGTGTTCGAGGGATGGAGATAGCTTAATTAGTTCAAAATAATCTCAGTTACAGATTTCAAGTTCAGACAAAAATCAACATTATCCAATAACCAGAAAGCAAAGAGAACTATGGATTCACCTCCTACTTCTGATTAAAACTATTCATTTTACATAGTCGTAAATCAATCCAACATCCATTTATATCCCTAATTGTTAATCTATTTTGTTGTATCTGGTTAGCAATTTAGCTGTAAGAAGTAGTATATAATATGAATTTTTGATCACATATTGGAACTTGAATAAGGAATGTGAATTTAATTTTGGACGAGATAACGTTAAATTAAATTTGTCTGTCTCAGGTGTTCCTTGAATTATGGTAAAGCACACTCGAATTTCTACCGTGTCTTTCTCAAATGATGGATAAATATATATAATTGTTGCAAAACGTAAAAGCTAATCTCTCACCATTAGTAGTGTAATTGAAATTGCAACATTAATTCGCAAAATAACCACCGTCTGTAGTGCGAATGTTTCAGTGTTCAAAATTTTACATCTTCTAATTTAAGTGGAATAATTTGAAAGATTTTTTGTAAGGTCAAAAACTATGTTCCATAAAAATTATTCAATAAGAGAAGTCTTAGTAAGGGAGATAAACCTCTTCTCATTTGAGTGGAATTACCTGAATGGCCAAAGTTACACTCTATGAAAAATTGTAGTAAAAAGATCAACATGGAAAAAATAATTTGCAATTGCAAGGTTAGCTTTCCATAGCCACTACCACACTATTAAACACGAATACACACATGCAATTTTTAACACTCCTCTTTCCTTCTATTTATTACAAATGTGGGATAAACAATTGTAGGGTAGGTGTTTGGAATGGAATATTGAAAAAAATTCTAATGATAATTGATTTTTTCTTAAAATTTTTAATTTTGAAAATTTTAATTTTATTTGGGATAAATTCCGAATTTTCATATTAAATATATATAGTATAATGTTTATAAGTAGAATTGAATGATTTATTAATCTATTTTAATAATACAATATTTTCAGATTGGAATTACATATTTGCATTACAACTTTTAGATTAATTATAAACATGCTAAATTTAAAAAAATTTAGTCTTTAATTTTTTTTTGATTTAATTATGTTATGATGATGTTTAAAAATTATGTTGCTTATATTTGTTTAACAACTAATTAAGTATTTAAATTGGATGATGAATATGCATTATGCTTATTTGGAATTTTGAAATCCCGTTCGAATTTTAAAGTTCCAATTTTGAAAATCCCGACTTTATTGGGGACGAGATTGTGATGTCAAATAATTATCCCGATCCTGAATTCTCATTCTCAAAATTCCAAAGTTCTAAATTACCCGTCCAACGCCCACTCATAAATAATAACACGTCCCAACTAGCACAATTTAAGGGGTTGATTGGCATGCGACTTAAATGCCCCGATTTAAATGCCTGAATAGTGATCGGAATTGTAGTGGGATTGTTAAAATTGTTTTTGGTATAGAATTGTAATTGGATAGGGTATTATAGGTTTGTTATATATGTAGAGAAAAATGTTGCTACTGTAGAGACATTTCGATCTTCGGCATTTAAATGTCATAACAAATACAAAATCTCCGAGTAGCATCCAAACGGCATTTGGATGCTACTCCAATCAGCCCCTAAACCAATTTATTATTTACATCTAGAATTGATGACTTTCGTATTTTATAGCTTTATGAAGCTTGCACATTCAACTTCGTAACGAGTTAAAGACCACTTAAAATTGAATAGTAAACCTAAATAAATATTTGATCAAAATTACCCCCTTGACACATAAAATTTTAAGTTTTGCTTAGAATGTGCACTTGCCCTCATTGCATCCAAACGATGTGAGATACACAAAAATTTAATATTGTAGTACTTTATATAATTTGAGAGGCAGATATATCGAAGTGAAGTCGTGGTATAATCAGGTTTCGTATTTGCACACGTGTACATTCAGCAGCCAATGAGTGCCACAAGCTTGAGAATAAGATGCCTCACAATGAAGTTTCTAGAGACAGATGGACTCACACTTTATCCATAAACACTTTGACACATTTGATTATGATAATTTAGTTTAATCAACACACTCACCTAGAACTTTACAGTTAAATATCAAATTGAATTCCATTTCCTTATCCGAAAATTCATTTCATTTAATACGGTACCGTTCTACTTAATTATAATTTAATACTACATTAATAACAAAATACAATTCAATTTATAAGATTCTTACCTTCAAATTTATAACTAATAGAGCATGATTTAGAGTATTCTTTACTATTTCAAAAAAGTAAAATAATATATACTATACGTAAGGACGTAAGGTAAAGTTAATTTAATTCAATTTAGTGTAGTAAATTTTACATCAAAATCCATAACCTAACTCTTTACTTAAGGTGGTTTTCGTTTACTTGATTTTTTAGGTAAAAGCGTGAAGCAGATTTAAGAGACTTTATTCGATAGGCAAAGAGTGACCTGTATAGTCAACAACATCATGCTGGGAAGAGCAAATTGGATAGAGATAGTACTGACATGCGTGTACCACGTGGCACGTGAGCCACCACTGCACCTCCACTTGCCACGTGTACGTCGCCGTCCAGAATAATAATTTCCAACTCCAAAAAGAAGTAGTTGTTTTCATATCAGTTTCAGTTCGGTTCTGTTTCTCCAATTTCTCGCATTCCATTTTCGTTACCAAAATTTTAGACAAGAAGAAATATCTAATTCTCCTAAAAGGGCTTGAATCGAACAAGTGAATCAGCTGTGCTCTGTTTCTGAAATGGTCCTGTCGATGAAGAAGGGAAAATCGGAACCTTTGTCTGATGATGACAATATGGCGGCGGTTAAATTTGAGTCTGAAGAAGATGAAGAACAAGAAGAAGAAGAAGACCATGCTCATCTTCACAAGAGATACAAAGTACATTTCCAAAGCTTGTACCTTTTCAGTTGATGCTTTGAGATTCTGTTTCGAATTTTGATTTTATTATTAGGTGTTCAATTGTTGTACCTTTAACCTCTTTCATTACTGTGCTTTTCTCGAATTGTATTTTTTAATTGTTTATATGCTTCTTGAGTTTCCAGTGAAATATATTTTTTACCTTGCTGTTTAGAATTTAGATGCTTGTTTACTGTTTGAAGTGTTTTCTTTCTTCTAGTTTCAGAAAAATTGCTTCTTTTGCATAATACTTTGACGGGTGAAATAGCAACTTTGATTTTATGCGACTGAAAATAGTAACAGAGTTTTTAGTTGTAATACAAATGAAAAAACTCAGTGATAGTGATCTTGTGCCAAAGAGTTGTATTTTTTAGTGGAACTTGGTCTTTTACATTAGTTGCTGGCATTTTAAGTTGACTTAGACGAATGGTGTTGAACGAGGATAGGGACGGAACTAGGAGGGGGCATAGTGGGCGTCCCCCAAAAGTTGAAAAGAATGAAAAATACAGTATTTTCGATTTTTAGGATTTCATCTGCATGAGTATGATACTATGATATAGTTCCTGTTTTGTTTGCAGCAGCAAAGTTTGGGAGGGTATGATGGTTCTGCTCTGCAAGTTTCAGGATATAACCCACTAAATGAGCCAAGTCCGTTGGGTTTGCGCCTGAGGAAAAGCCCATCACTTTTGGAGTTGATTCAAATGAAGCTCTCCCAATCCAAGGGTGGAGCTCCAACTCATCGTAGAAAGGAGTCAAAAGCTAGTAGTAGTGCTGGTGATAAGCTGAAAGCCTCTAATTTCCCTGCTTCAATTCTAAAGATCGGGACCTGGGAGGTATATATTTGTTCACTCACAAGGCATGACTTGTAGTTCGCGTATTATGTTCATTCAGGCATAAATTGAAAGTGATGTTGGTGCTGTAGTATAAATCAAGACATGAAGGAGACCTTGTGGGGAAATGCTATTTTGCAAAGCATAAATTGGTTTGGGAAGTTCTTGATGGTGGTCTCAAGAATAAAATCGAAATTCAGTGGTCTGATATTATGGCTTTGAAAGCCACTTACCCGGATGATAGTCATGGAACTTTGGATGTAGTGGTAATGAGCTCTTTGACGTTTATTCTTTTGATTTGGTCCATTCCAGTTGTTTTATTCTTCTTGTTGTCTTCTTTTACTCCCACATTATCGATGATTCTATTCCTTAATACTATCTCCTTCATTTATCTTTTTGGTCTTTATAGCTAGCACGAAAGCCTATGTTCTTTAGGGAAACTGACCCACAACCCAGGAAGCACACCATTTGGCAGGCGACCGCAGATTTCACTGGTGGAGAGGCTAGTATACACAGGTGATTAGTTTTTGATACTTGAAGTTGTGCTACTGTACGTGAAGGAATGGTGTATGGTTTTATAAATTAAGCTTCCAGTGCTTTCATTTGGTTTTTGTTGCTTCCTTCTGATCGTGAAATTGGCTTATTTCTCTTATCTTATTCTTAACATTGTATTGTTTTCATGGATTTTGGCTTAGTATTTTTCATGATTGACTGATAGTTGGGATATCTATGACTGACTGATGGGATATTGGGATGCCAACTTTTATTTAGGCTTGTGTTGCTTTCTTTTCGTAGCTTATGGCATATTACTTGTTTCCTTTTTGGTTCGTGCTTGAGGTGAGCCATTTTGTGATGTAGTTTTACTCTTAAATTGCTTATCCTTTTCTTTGTGAGATATCCTACCGGTAGCTGGTATCCCTCAAGTAAACACTGAGACTGTTGGGAAAACCTCTCTTGAATTGTTGGTTCAGTCAAGTTAATTACTCTTTCTATTCCCGTTTCAAAAAAAAAAAAAATTACTCTTTCTATTCTCTCTAGCTACTACAAAATCTCTCGTATGCTGCATGTATTCAAATTCTAACAGAAACACATTGTTCCTTGATCATGCGGTCATGCTTGTTTTCATCCAGTGTTCTTGTTTGTGCAGGAGGCATTATCTGGAGTGCCCACGAGGGTTGCTGGGCAAACATTTTGAGAAACTTATCCAGTGTGATCCTCGGTTGAACTTCCTAAGTCAGCAAGGAGAGATAACATTGGATTCTCCGTATTTTGAACCAAGAAGCTGTGTGTTTGATGATCAAGGTGAACAGCGCAATGAAGTTGATTCGAACAGAGAAGGGAGTCCTTCCTTTTTCAGTGTACAGGATGCTACTTCACCCTCAGCGGCTCATTCCTACTCCTCGAGAAATGATGAAAATGGTTTTGGTAAATCTTCCGAATCTTATCCCCGGGAGACTCCATCGCCAACCTCAGGTGAAATATCAATTGGAAATCATTCAACAATGTTGGATTTTCTTGTCTCTAGTGTCTGCAATGTTTACATATTTGTCTTTGTCAGCCTAGAACTGCTAATAAATAAAATAGTGAAGGAATTGCATTGCAGCCTTCCTGAAATTCAGAGCATATATTTGAGATTAAATAAAATAGTGGAGGAATCACAAATTCTCAATGCATTTTTGTACATTATTCCATGTTTACATCCACTTGATGAGTTGATGTCACAAGTAATGGAGTAGACACATCTCTGTGTCTAGGTTCAGAGGAGATCAAACATGTTTAGTACAAGATCTTTATTTTATGTACCCTAGATGTTATGTCTGGTCTCAAGGAGATCAAAATCATGATTCAGATCATAGGTTAATTAAATTTTTGTGCATTTCCCCGTGTCTTTATAGTATTGTTCTTAGTCAATTTAGATGATGTCTTCCCTGACCTATGTGCCTACATTTGTGTTCAGCCATGGCAGCACCAACATTTGAAGATATAAAAGCTAGTGGAGTTAAGCAGTTCAAGGCTCCAAGCAACTTGGATCAAATCATGGTCCCTGGAATCCGGTCTTCCATTTCCATAAGCGATTTGGTGAACCATCTGGAACATCGGTTATCAGAGCAGGGGACTTCTAGTAACCCAATGCTTTCTAGCGAAGAGTGGCAGTCTCTCCGAATCTTAGATGACATTAACCGGTGCTTAAATGCAGATGTCGAACACATGCCCGACTCCAACGAGAAGATTTTGATGTCTCGTGTCAATTCTCTTTGCTGCCTCCTGCAGAAGGAGAACAATGCAGGTTCAGATTTACAGTTCAGAACTGATAATTACCGCGATAGCTCTTTGGTGCTAAAAGATGGAGAAGAGACGAACTATTTCAGTGTTCATGACAGTGACCAGCCATCCATGTCAAGAAAAGATTCAGTTGGGGATTTGCTACTTAATCTTCCAAGAATAACTTCTTTACCACAGTTTCTGGTGAATATCTCTGAAGATTATGAGAATCATGCTAGATAGTGGCTTTAAGCCTATTTGATTAGTAGCTTACTAGATAGGGGTTTTGGTTCAGTCTTATGTTTCTATTTGAACTTTTTACTGTTATGGGAGTTGGAGCTTAGTGAAGAATCTTGCAAGTGTATATTGAAATACATCTGTAATGTTACTAGATAGGGGCTTTGGTTTATATGTAATGTTACTTGGTTGTTAAAACCTGGTTTGTATGACTTCTGTTGCGGTGGATTTGGACTAGTTAGCAGTTTTAGCATGTCCTGTGTCTGTGATGTCGTGCAAAAGTGAGGTATGCGACTGGCAACAGTTGGTGGTTGTAAAAGAGATTGAAGTGTAGATATTGAAAAATCATGGAAGTGAAAGTGCAGAATTTACAAAAACCTGCATCAGATTCTGCTTCTATACATGATCAGTAGTAAGCAAGCAAAATAATTAGATACTAAAACTTTCGGTGTTCCATTGACTGAAGTTAATCAAGCTAACTGCAGATTTAATCATGATCTGTCCAAGAACATAACAGGATCTTAATGCATCAAAGAGATATCATTTTTATTTTTCACTAGTTCCATTTCAGGTCTTACAAGTAGAAAATTAAATATTGAAATTACAAAAACTGATAGTTTACCCAAGCTGTGTACTGTTATAAATATGTTATATGGAGTGAAGCGCACAAAACCATCACAAACACGTCATTGAGTAAAATTAACATGCACGCAGAACTAGCACAAATTAAATACGTTGTTGAGTAAAATTAACATGCATGCAGGCTAGCGTAAATATATCATTGATTAAAATTGATATGCACGCAAAACTCATGCAAGAACATTTTGCGTAAAATAATAACGCGTAACTTAGCACAAATAAGTTGAGTTTTAATATGAAAAAACTACACAAATGTTACATTCTCCAAATAGTAAGCCCCGGATCACCTCTCTTACCTAATTAAATCCCCAAATTTTGGACCTGGAAATGAATTGACATGAGAAGACTACACTGGACAAGTTTCCACACACAAAAGTATATAACTAGCTCCTTGATTGGTCTAATATGAAAACAAGAACTATTACTTTATTACAGAACACTATATGAGTTCGGTGCCTTACAGGTTTGGTAAAGTTCAATCCGTTTCACATTCTGTGTAATTGATCTAGTATTTTGTGAGTTTATATGTAATTGATTTTGCTAGTTGTTTAAAAAACTAACCGTTTTTCTAATTCTACTATATTCTTATCTCAATTTTGCTTTTATATGTAATTATTCAAAACGAAAAATGATACGGAGGTTATTTTACCTGCGGCCCCCAATTCAATTTTGTCTTCACTTCTACTCTCATCCTGTTTCTCTACTACTGTATGTTTTGGGATGGGATATATGATGTCATATTATGAATTTTTCTTCTTCTTGGCTTCTTTTGCTTTTTCTCTCCATAGTCTAATCTTTTCATGGGGATTTTGGTTATAGAAAGATGAAGGCACGGTAGGAGTTATGTTGGACTATTTGTGGTGAGAAAATTACAAGAAAGATGAATTGAAAGTGAGAAATGGTTAGGGATTGTGTTCACAGAAGTCTAGAAGACAAAACTGGAAAAGGAAATTTAAAATTCATCAAAGATGTGCATTAATTTATAATTAAATAGTTAGTGCAAGGAAAGTTACGACCTAATTATAATTATTTAATATTTCAGTTAGTTTCAGTACTACGTAAGTATGTTAATAGGATCTTTTTAAGTTCAATGCATATGTTAGGTATTTTAAAATATAATACTTTTATATTTTAAGATATGCTTGGGTATACTTTTGGTATATTAAGATATCTAGTATTTTTATTTTCTAAAATACTATTATAGGTCAATCCGAGTTCAACCCGAGTTGACCCGGTTAAACAAGAAGATAAATCAACAACATTTTTTTTTAAAATGTGAGGGGTTGAATGAATGATTTAATAAATATTAAGATAAATTAGGATAAAGATTGAAGAAGCAAAGCAAATCGAGAACTATTTAATGGAAAATTTAATTTTTGGTGTTTGTTTGACAATTACAGAAAAATTCATACCACATAGGAGCCACATCAATGTCACATAAGCAATTTATGCCATGTCGTTACTGTTGGAGTCAAATTCAGATGGTGAAAATGAGTTTATATGTAATTGTTCAAATAGTGGCTATGTATTTATAATTGGACAATCTAACTGGGGTGTTTATATGTTTCATTCCATTTATCATGTTTTGGTGTATCTTGTTCATTTTAGTCATGATATACATATGTTTTGCACTGCAGATGTGCCTTAATTGTATTCTTTATTTTGCCTTTTTTTACACAAGTATTACTCATGAACTCTACACCAAACATACAATTTGATTTCCAATCTTGGTACTTACAGGACCTGCATCGTTCGCCTATGGAAATTTTAGCTTTTATCAATTTGGCTTCATTAACACTTGGTTGCCCCGGACTTGATGGATGGGAAGTATTGGCAGTTTTGCTACACTATACGCCATATCTCAGAAGGCTTACTCTTGAAGAGGTATGCAATGATGATAATATACTAGACTACGCTCACGAGTTGTGCAAATCTCTCTCATTTACTTCTGTACACACACAAGTATCATGATGATGAAAATTTCTTTCCATTGAAGGGGTTCAGCGAGTATATAGAAGGGTATGCAACTTTCAAACTTAATTTAGTGACAACACCTCCAAGGTGTTTGGAAGAGAGCCTCGAAGAAATAGATTATTTCGAATTCAAAGAAGAAGAAGATGAAATCAAATTGATAGATCACTTCTTAGAACATGGAGAACATATTTAGGAAATAACACTTCATTGCAATCATGTGAAGAGTTTCACTAGGCAACTTATTCTGTTAAGATAGACAATCTCAGTGGACTCAGCTGGACAATGGAACACAATTGATACATCGGCGTTGCTGAACTGATAATTGTACATAGGGGCACACTACGCTAGACACTGTCTTGCCATTGGAGTAAAAATTGCTTCGCTGTATTGCTAGATATGAGCCGGATTGAACATGTGAGGCTTGCTGTTGTTGATTAATACTAATAACAATTAAACTATTACTGTATTTTAACCATTATGGAGATTTGGAATGTCACCGGTTAAATTTGTTTTCAATTGAACATACATTGCGCGTCCTGATTTCAATGTCTCGCGATATCATAAAAATAAGACATTTAACATTCTAACCTTTGCGCTGCAATAAAAGAGGAAACTTGTACCCCATAAAGGTTTCAACTCAGTCTCTAGAATGCGGTGTACAGTGTGTCAGGTTATGATTCAGAGGATATAAATAGCGTTCAGTTGTTCCTCAAGCATGTCCAGGAGCATATCGACCTCGACACCTACACAGAAGTTTATCAACTCTGTCATATGTTGCTCTGAACTGCCAGAATCTGAGAGGAACCTCATGATCAATGTTCTCAGGACGTCCTCACCTTATCAAAAAATTCAGATGCTTCTATAATCATAGAAAAAGATCTAAACGGTTATAAGTTGTGGGTAATAGGGAAACGTTGGAGAAGAGTCATCAGGATTGTCCCTTGCCTATGATGCAGGAACTAACAAGAACGTGATAGGTAGCAACGGGAAGAAGATAATAGACAAAATGGAGATAACTAAGAATGAAACTGTACAATTTGAAGTAATTTGAGAGTCTGATATTCAAGTTGCGACTAGAAGAATGGGAATCCTGAACTATTACAGGGAATGAGTAAGTTTTGGTGAACTGATCACTTTTGCTCTGATTATCTGAGTGATGAGGAAATGTACTTGGTTGGTCAGTAGCCGTTCGATCAGATAGATGGAACGGTGAAGATGAACTGTGATATGATTAAACAGCTTCCATTGGATTGATCTGATCTTGGACGGCTGCGATTAAATCTCCCAAAACACTGTCGTATGAGTTAGTCACTGAATTGGGATTATTTATCGATTTAGGGTTCTTGTCCAGATTCGCTTCATCACCACCTTCTTCTAGTTCGCTAACGCTCCTGGAACTTTTTCCACCAATCCTTCATAATTCTTCGTTGTAAAACACACAGAAACCTTCATAAGATAACGTTGTTAAGGCTATGAAGACAAAATCAGTTACCAAAGGCAGGAGAAATTTAAATACATCCTGATAAAATGCAAGGACGATATACACGATAAGGGAAGGTCGGGATAAAAGCCCGACCTGCCAAGGTTATGTTCTATTGCAAGCAACAAATATTCATCATCCTTAGAAAGTGGAACATTGTTATATCATATATTGTCTGTAATTACACTTGATAATCATTCGCCAATCGCCAGGATGTATAATTACAGTCCGATGCAAGAATCGCTTTGATGATTGTAAGTACAATTCGGACGCAAGGCCTTACAGTTTAAAATTTTCTTAATACAGCTACATGCACAAAAGAATAAGGGATAGGGAGGCAGATAGAGTACACATAAAATGTTTGGAGCCAAATGCTTAAATTTCATCTTGGTTGGCTTGTTCGTTGTCCTGGTACATGTCTGTTTCTTCGTTTTCCTGCATCATATCCATGAGCATTGTGATTTGGTTTTGTAGCATGGTATTTTCTCTTTCTACATCTGCACGTTTGCTCCTTTCTTCTAGCAGTTGCAATTGAAGGTGCTCAAGACATTGTGCGTCCGCTTCTAATTGCTCATTCAGCCCATCGATTTCTCTGTCCTGCACAGATCATTCAAATGAGTAGTTCAGATTTCTTAATTGGGAGAACTGCACTTGTCCCTACTGTAAGATGAACAATCTGCAATTACGTCCCTACGTTTCAGAAAGTATAAACAACATTGACATGCTTTGCAAATAGTTTAAAGCAATGGAATGATCCCTTCAAGTGAGTCAAGTCATTCTTTCGGAAACATGGGATGTTATTGCAGTCATATAAGGACAAAATGGAAATGGCTGGCCAGAATAACATATAAATGCATTGGTACAAGAGAGGACCTTTCGGTTCATTTCTTGCACAGCTATTCTCCTCATACTCTCGACTACATCCACATTCACAAGCTTCCGTTTCTTCCCAATCAGCCAACCTTTTGGATAATTTGCTGATTCGAAGTCTGGAGGTGGAAGTAGGGATTCTGCTGAAGGGCGTTTGCCATTTAAGTTAAAGGCCGGGTCTAATGGTTCGAATAATGCCTTTCGTTTCTCAGAAAGGATAGGGGAAGTGTTTACTTCTTGTTGTTTCTCATCTGCAGATGATTCTTCTTGTTTATCCTGGGACTTATCGCCACCGAATCCACCTGGTGCCTCATCTCCACTCTTGTCCCTGACTACTGAATTTGAAAGACCAAAAGCATTACAGAACACAGTGGAGAACCGCAAAGGGCTACATACAATAGTACTATCCGATACAGAATACAGTGGAGTATGTAATAATCACAAACCAAACCAAACCAAACTCTGATGGCAGAAATAAGTTAGACAAGGTTCTAGCTCTTCCATTCCCTAATCCCATCTTCTTAGCTTTCTTATTTACACAAGCAAATCAACGATTCAAACAACCTCTAACCTGAATATTCTTAAAACAGTATAAGACTGTATTTTAAGACTGTACCTCAAAGTCCAGTTCGTAAACAGGTATATTGATCTATGCTATCAATCTATAAGAGTAAGACTGTATCTCAGGAGACTTGCTCAACATCAGTTATTGAGACCTTACATGTACTTAAACTTGAGACGGTAGGATTTTCAACATTGACATTTATTCTCTCCCCTTTCTACAAGCTGCAGGATACACCAATGCTGGTAATATGACATTTAATCAACAAAAAATAGAGCATACATCAGTGATTCAGGACGCATTTAGATGAATAGCACTATGATTTTCATCATGACTTGAATCTACCAATCTCAGGCAAGATAACTATGTGTAATACAAGAACAGCTCAGCTGTAGCATTTTTGTCAAAGTCAGTCAGATTATCAACCTCAAGTGCAACCAGAACAGCAGCATTTCTATACTTACACCATAAAACCAATCAGTAAATCGCAAGTACTGTGAACAATAGAAGAACATGGATCCATACTTCTATTGTCGTACTTGCTCCATCCCATCACAAGCTTCACATTTTGCCATTACCCAGTTTGCTATTTTTCAGGTCCCGTCCAAAGGTTCCCAATTCAATTTCTTGCAAATACCACTTATCTCAATTAACCAATACCCACATAATACACTCGTATTTTCATATTAAAGACGGATTCAATAAGCTCATAATCAATACAGAGACCATTTATTAATTACTCTAATATTTAATATGAGCCCCAGAAAAAGATGGGAACATAAATAAACAAACTCATTCTTAGGAGTCGCAGTATTATTATATACTTATATAATATTCCAGCTAATGAAGTGACGTGTCGGCTAACCTAAACCGTAGTCTTCTTGTTGAGAGACAAAGCTCACCGGACGGACGGACCTACACAATATAATGTAATCTAGTCTTCCCAAATTAAACCTATTCCATCAGATTAAAAATGGAAACTTTAAATCAATGAAGTAGTAATCAACATCAGCAAGATTAGAATTTGGAGATGGGTCATCGGATTATAGCAAAATGAAGCAGATTCTTGAAACCCAGGTACAAATAAACTAGTAGAAACTAAGCAAAAAGTGATTAGAAGGCCAATTGATGGAAAGAGAGAGAGTATACCTAATCTTCTTCTTCTTCTTCTAGAGTTCCAGAGAACAGGGGTTGAAGAAGACAAGGTGGAAAACCCATCTATGTGATTATTATCACCGTTTACCTTCTTTACTTCATCATCAACATCCATATCTGCTTTCTGCTCTTGGATTTGACCTGGAAGGAACTACTAGTTTGTTATTTTTGTGTACAAAATAGAAAAGAGAAAATGAGGATTGAGGACTAGTAGCTTTGAACAAAGAAACAGGGATGATGACGGAAATGGCAAGAGAGTGAGTTTGTCTGTTAGTTTGGTGGTTGGTTGTTGTTATGTTCTGTTTTTTGTTTTACATTTTTGTATAGCCATAGCCATAGACTCGTGTTGCGTGTAGATTATCTAACACTCGGTGCGTGGGTTCCACTCGCATAGAAACAACAACAACGTTATCTTGCTTTGCTTTCTGGGATTCGCCTTCTCACGTTTTCTTTCTTTAATTTTCCACTCCACAGCTTTATGAAAATATAGACCCACAGAACAAACTAGTCGTCAATTTTTATGCGATTTGAGTCTTATCGGGTTTAAATTGGTTATTCACTTATGAGTCTGTTTCGTTTGATAAATTCATAATGAATGACGTTTTGGTGCGATGATACCCATGATTTGATAGACTTGGATCATCTTATATTCTTATTATATTGAAATCATTGTTGGATAAAAAGATTGAGTTTAACCTAGCAGCTATGATTGTGTCTAAAACATACTTGTAAATTTGGTAGCTTATTTTTAAAATAAAATGTTATGTAAATTCTTAGTAGTTATTTGGTTGAGAATTTTAGTTTAAAAACTCAAGTTAAAACAATTTATAGACATTATAAATTCGATTTCTTAAATTAAAGTTGTCAACCAAACAACCACTTAATTATCTACAAGAAAGATTATAAATTGAATAATCTTATTTGCGATATAAACTTGTTATGTTCATTGTCTAGTTTATAGCTTATAAATATTAAAATATTAGAAAGAAAAGACAAGTTTCCACACATTCTTATAAATTCAGACTTTTAGATGAGATGGAATTCTATCAACAAGTTGATAAAATATACTTAAACCTTATTAAAGAAAGATATACTTTGTGTTTATTTGTTCTCGAATTATAACATTTTGTTTTACTGTGTCTTAGACTTAACTTTTATTTAATAAAAATTATACTTCATTTATTTATATCTCATAGTTTATTCAAATTATTTATCCATTTTACAATAATCCGACTCAAATACAATTATTATGTGTCACTGAGCATCCAGTTGAGAAACCTAAAAGGAATAAACGAATCTGATATGTGAAACACAAGAGGAGGAGGATTTCAATTTTTACTAACATAATATGCTTTTCTAGCTGTCAGTATTATTTAGGTTTTGGAACTCGAATCGGCGGGATCTGGCTCGACCAAGAAAATCGCATGCATGGGTTCGGATTTCTATGTAGAAGTCGATCGTATATTTATTTATGTTGACTAAAATTGACTTTACCATTTAACTAAACGAGACTGTCGCGAAATCTTTTTTAGGGAAAATTACAAACACCACCCCTTAAATTTGCCCACTTTGTATTTTAGCCCCTTGATTTCAAACTATTACAGAATCGTCCGACAATTTGTACTAAACGATTTTGAAAATTACAAAATTATCCAAAAGTCAACGGAAGTGGAGAGAGAATGATGACATGGTGCTGATATGGAGGGTTTAAATGGCCTGAAAATCGATGACGCTGGCAGTTCAGTCAACGGGTTGGGTTTATCTGTAATTGTTTGAAATCGAGGGGCTAATATGAAATTGGCTCAAATTTAAGGGGTGGTTTATGAAATTCGCCCTCTTTTTTAACTCTCAACTCTTGAGCAAAAAGTTGTTTGGAAAGCTTTAAAACTAATTTCCCATTATGTTGGGAGTTAATTTGTGATCGAATCAATCCTCAAAAACCAAAACTAACAATATAAATTTTATTTTTTTTATACGGACTAACAATATAAATTGAATGTATCCATGGAGAGAGGAATTACTATAAGATCAATTCATGTACATATAACTATTCGGTCCATGTATTTTATTATTCTAGTCTCTAGACATTAACAGTTCATCAAAGACATAATGAGAAAGACAATATAGAGATTCTAAAGGTTGGCACTGAAGATCAACTTGTTGATATCTTGACTTAGGCACTTCAGGAAAGTAGGTTCTTAACCTTAAGACATAGTCTTGGGTTAATGGAGTTGCCTCATAACTGAAAAATTCTAAATCTCTAAAAGAATATGTAAGAAACAGAGAAAAAGGAAACATGTTTCTAAACGGGTATTCAGATAACCTACATGAAAAAGGAGGATGATAAGGTTTCTGAGACTTATGACTCAGAAAGCTTATGGTCGTCTGGAAAAGAAAGACCTGAAACACAGGTTGGTATATAGTCCATAAGTATATAAAACTAGAACTCAAATACTATGGATAGTCAATATCTAGTGGTAATTTTTGAAACATGAATTCAGAAAACCATTTAAGTAATGAAGTATGTGAGAACTAATAGTCCAACATAGTACATATTTCTGAGAGTCAAACATGTCTAGGGTTTTTGTGTTTTTACCATTTATATGATAAGTAACATAAAACAAGACTTTCTCTCTGAAATGATAAGACCAAAGATTTCTAGTCTCACACACTAACAGTGACTTCTGGATACATATTGTTAAAATTCATTAAGTGGACACAAGAACATTTGTTGATTGATATCATTACAAAGATATTGAACAAGAGCCCTTGATGAATAAACGTTTGATCTCAACGGGTGAGATTAACTCCCGGCAAGTAATGCATGTTGCGAAAACAATCATGGTCCACTTTGCATTTAATGCAAAGTAGAAACGTATACCACATCGATGCAATGTACACAGATACATATATAAATTTCTATACATTTGTTGTATCTATGTAATTCTATCTTGCTATATTTAAAGGATTCTAGTAAGAGACAAACACTTTTAAGTTTTAACAAATCCGAAATTTTCACTTGCATCAAAACAGCAAAAACTTTCTAAGTTTTCTGCAAATCCTTCTATTAATCATTTATTTTCTGCTTAGTCTTCTGAAAAGATAGACTAACATTCTCTCGAAATCAAGCACTTTGTTTCTAAATCTTACCCAATACTCTATATAAGATGGCACCCAGAAAGACCTCATCCAAGAACTCAGCTGCAACTGCTTCTTCTGCTGAAAAGCAAGGAGAAAAGGTTTTGCAAGTGTTGAACAAACGCTTGATGGGTAATTTCAACCCAGAGGACTGGACTTCCATCCTCAAAATGAATTGGGGAGCACATATGGTTGAAAAATACTTGAATGTGGCTATCTCTTCCATTCTAGACAGGAACCTGGTTGTGAAGATGCTACCCAAGGCACACATCAAGAAGTTCCTATGTACTGCTCCTACTGGAATGTCTCCAGTTGATGTCTTAGAGTTTTATAACTCTTCCCAAGTTTAAGATTGTGAACAATGTTGATGAAACGTTCATAAATCTCAGGTTTAAGGTGTAGAAATACATCTTGATTGTGACTCCTCTGTAAAATCTTCCATCTCAAAAACCGTGGGATAACTTGGGAGATCAACACAAAGGACAAGACTCTGAATAGTGCTGTCAGAGTGTTGTATGAAGAAGCAGCAAATGATAAAATTGAGGATTGTCCCTCTTCTTTCATTCTGGGAGACATCAGAACCAGACACCTCTTTGAGCACTGGAATGTGCTGGCCATCATCCTTCACAGATGCTTGGATGGCAACAAATGAGGTATTGACCAGATAAGTCTGGAGAGATGGATGATAATGGCCATTCTCCAGAAAGAGCTAAATGACAGATATAACCTCTTCAATTGGGGGAAATATCTCTTCATGAAGTTTGTCAACAGGGTCAATGAGTTTGAGCCCAAAATTGTTAAAGGTCGTGTTGACACCAAGTCAAATATGCACTATGGTCTGAAGATTTACTACATTTTAGATAATTGTGGAATTGTACTCAGAGAGCACTTGGACATCCCAGTGACCAATACTATGTACCGACATGCTCATGAGGAAGCCTTAAAAAAGGTTGCCAAAGATGAGTTGGTTGCTCAGGGAGAAGGACTATATGAAGAGATACATGTTGAGGTACAAATTTCTAAGAAACCAAGGACCAACAAACCAATGTCAAGGAAGAGGACGCAGATTATCATTGATGACACTCCTCGACCAGAAAGGGCAACACTAGATGTTGAAGCCCAAAGACCCCTTCCAGTCCAGAAAAACTCTAGCTCAGATAGGAGATCCTTGAGCATAGGCAAGATGCCAGAGCTATCCGTGAATGAACTCAATCAAATCGATGAGTCTGTCCGAGACATCGATATGGATTCAGAAGATGATGTGCCACTTCAAATGGTACTCAAGAAATCACGGACAGAGACTCATGGTGGAGCCTCTAGCTCAACTTCTCTGAACCAGAAAGCTAAGGTTGCAGAAGATGCAATCACAGAAAGGCCAGTTGAAGATGTCACACCCCAACAGGCAGAAGAAGGCTTGGCGATGGATGACAGAATGATGGAAGATTCTGACATTGCTTCCACATTCGAGTTGCCAGCAGACTTGATTGCTGAAGAAATTTCTGCACCAAAGCAGGTTCCTCAACATTTTGAGATGGGAACTCAAAATGGCCAAATGGAGGAAAGGTCCGAAGTACCAGCTTCAAGCCATGAAATAGAAGCCACAGTGCCTGAAGATACACAGGTAATAAGAGTAGTCGATATCACAACAGGGGGAAGAAATATTACCCACCCCTCTGAATGAAGAAGAGGTTCCTTCAACCTCAGCAACACAAAAACAAGAGCATGTGATACATGTAGTTAATTGTCTTTGAAAAGAAACAATTATATACTTAAAGAAAAATCTTGTGTTTCTAACTTCATAATTGTCTCCATACATGCTCCAACTGAGAAAGTAGTTGAAGTGGTGGAAACATCACAAGCACAAGAGATTCCAGAGGTTGAAAAATCTTCTAAAGATATTTTTTTTGAGCCTTCCGTTGTGGAGGTATGTAAAACAAGAAACATTGTCTTTCTTAATATCTTGTAAAATTCAACATTGCTTAATCAAACACTTTGTTTCTTCGAATATGTTCATTCCGAAGAAAATGTGACTGAGGAAAACATTGAGACCTCCACAACACCTATGGAAATAGACACAACCGTATTGGCTAAGTCTCCAGAAAATTTGCCAGAGACCATCCAGGTTTCTGAAAGAATTGAATCTGAGCTTCCTAACTTGGAAGCAAGTGAAACTTTCAGAAACATATCTTTCCAACATTTTTCTGTAGAATATTTCTAAGCATTGTGATTTGACTTTTATTCTCAGGCTCGAGAAGAAAGATTGGTTGAAGAGGAAGCAACCACTCATCTAACCAGGGTATCTGAAGCACAAGTTGCTCCAGAGGTCCAAGTGAATGAGCCTCGTAGATACATAGGTAGGTATGCTCAGAAACACTTAGACTTCTCTAATTCTCAGATAACCACAGGTAAGTTTGAACAAAGCTAACTTGAAACCTCTCTTTCAGGCTCAAGAGATACCAATGATCGACGTGGAAACCCCACTTGATCTACTGAAGATTTTCCAGACAATCACCATGAAAAGACATGTCAAATGCTTTAGGCAATGTCAAAAGCTCAGAAAGGCTGATCTAACGGAGCTTGCCAAGGTGATTGATCACAAAGAAAGAAGGGTTAGAGCCTCGATCTGGAAAACTACGTTCATGCCATGTTTCTAGTTGAGGATTACTCTCACTACATATTGATGCATGACGACTTCACTTACGATGTTGGGAAGAAGTTGATGGATGCCTTCAATGCTGCAAATGAAGAGACCAGAAGGGAGATGACACTCAATCCTATCTTGCCCTAAACACTCAGAGTTTATCCCTCTGAACAGGAGGAAGTAAACAGGCAGATGATTACATTTCCCACCATCATCAACTTGGTTTCAAATGAAGAGGAAGATATTGACGAGAATGATGAAGATTCCTCTCTTGAACATCCAGAAGAGGGTGATAATGATAATCATTCTGACGATGAAGATGATGATAGTCCTTCACCAGGGGCTGGTGGAATGGCACAAGGAAATGCCGGAACAGGGACTCCACCTGCTCAGGACTCTACTCAGAGAGATCCACCATCATCACAGAAATCACCACCTCCAGCTGACCAACAAGATCAACAAACCCAATAGAACACAAACGAGCAAAATCAACAAGCCGACCCATCTGAAGACATTAAGGTTGTTGAATCCAGAGTCTCAAAACTCAAAGAATTGTTGGATGAAGAAAGAAATCTTAGTCAAGAGTACCAATCTCTGATTGAATCTAAGGAAGCCCAATTGTTGATAATTGAGGCAGAGAATGCTAAGGAGAAGACACTCCTTGCTGAAAAGATACAACTAATGAAAGATATCGATACCACAGTTGCAAAGTTAGACGCTCTGGTGACAGACGATATAGAGCATGATGCTAAGGCTGCATCAGATAGACCTCATATACCATCATCTCAGAAAGACATCACCAAAGGTAAAGGTAAAATGGTTACTAAGCTCAACTTCATGATCAGGACGATCACATCCTTGTGAGCACTGACGATGATGAGGCACAGAATATGGCTCCAGAAGAGGATGCAATTCTTCTCTCTCATTATAAAAGAGAATTTCTTGCTCCACATATCTTCTCATCACCAGTGGTTACGTCCATAGATGGCAAATTTCTTGGACGAAGTACTGTGTTTGCTGCACTGCAATCGGAGTTAGTTGCTGAAGATTCCCAGGTACTTTCATCTGTACCATCTGACTTAGCCAATAGCTAAGCTCTTACTTCACCGAGCCACTAGCATTGCATTGTTACATAAAGATCTAGGCATGGTCCGGGATGAAGACTACAACAACGCGAATAAGTCGCTTGAGGAAGCTTAATTTGCTACTCAGAAAAGTAGAGGCTATCTTCCGTCCATTAGAAGAGCTTCACCAAAAGGAGCAGGCACTCCTTAGAGAAAATCAAGAGCTCAAAAAAGAAGTCCATAAGCTTTTCCAAGTTCACAACAATCTGGAAAAGAACTTCGAGTCGCTTTCTCGTTCTTATGTAAGTTTGAGTCAGTCTCTCATGACTATGGGGGAGAGAGGTAGGGGAAGGAAGAGAAAACAATTACCTCCCTCCACAAGTCAAGTTCCAGAAAAGGACACACCTTCTGAAGAACTCGTGGTTCCAGAAACTGGAGTTAGAATATCAACAAGGCTAAGAAGTATGATAACTAGGGGTTCCAAGGCCCTTGTTATATTTGAAGGAGATAAGCCTTCTGAAGAACAACCAGAGCACGAGAAGAAGGAGAAATCAGAGGACAGGAAACCTGTAAGTCTCCAATAAGAAACTTTAATGATGATGATGATGATGAGACTGAACAGATGAGCATCCACTACACAAAAGAAGAAAAGTGGATAGCCTACCTGAACCACCAATGGCTGCTGCCAGAAATTCATCTGGAAATACCAAGTCGATCCAAGGTGGATCTTCCAGCACAACCCCTAGAAAGCAAGTAGAATTGGAGAAAGGACTGAACAAAAAGGACGTAGGGACTTACAATTTGGTAGGTTCAAGAGAAAGAACAAGAAAGACTAGTTGTTGCCCATATTGAGTATGCCAAGACTAATGATAACCAATCAGCCTATAGATGCATACATCTCCGGAATGGTTATTGGATACTTGAGCTACAACATCTGCTTTTGAACAAAAAGTTTCCAGAACCTATCTACAAATAAATGATGGTATGGAGAACCAACAAGCCTACTCTGCTTAATCCATCAAATACTCACAAGTGGCTTGATTTTGAGGTTTATGTTAGGACTGAGGCTATGAAAAAGCCATTGGATTTTATCTGTCCTTATCCCAAGCCAGAAGAGATACACAAGACCAGGAAATTAGATGGTACTCTCAACAAACAGAACAGACTAGGAGTTGAACCTTATGAATCATTTCATATGACGAAGGAACAATACCTTGATGACATTGTGTACTTGGAAGAAATTTACAAGTATCATCAGTTGTCACTGCTGAAAGTAAACTATGTATGGGTATGGGGTAAATACTTATGGGTCAAGAACTTTGTTAAGACTAACAAAGACCCTGCCAAAACTTATAAGGAAGTTTGTGAGCTATCCAAAAAGACAGAGCTCTATGTCAGAAGGTTGCCTTATGATTATGTTGAAGACTGCAGGAGGTTTGATACCCATTGATCCAGATCGATGCTGAAGAACTTGAGGATTTTGAACCTAAGTTAATTTTGAAGACTTGAAGACTAGTTTGTTAGGATGTTTATTTGGAGCTTGAATTCTCCTGTTGTCCTAATTTACTTAGTAATTTTGTAAACACTTTGTTGAATTGCTCTTTATTGTTCAATTATTTGTAAAATTTGTGTTGTAATGTTCTTTATGATGATCATACTCTTAAAAATCTTCTATAAAAGATAACTTGTCAGCAAAGATCACTCCTTGTGATTTGGTTGATGTTTACTTTCTACACTTAATTTATCTGTTTGAATATCATTTGAAATGATGAAGTGGTGGATTGTTTTCACTTCCATGTTTGTAATAGGACTTTAAGATAGTCATGGTTGACTGGTCAAAAAGGGGGAAATTTGTTAGGAATATCTGTTAGTATTTTTGATCAATCACCACATGACTTATCTCTAGTACAGAAATGTGACTAGTACTCTTGGTTCACTTTGAACATTGTAAAAGAGGAAATCACTTAGTATGTTAGTCTAGTTAAACTTGTAATAGAATTGTTAGGTCTCTGAATGTAATTTTATATTTTGAGAAGGCCATGTAGAAGGATCCTAGCAATGGATTTTAATCGAAGATTTGAAGACTGAAGGTAATATTATGCAACAAAAACGATCGAAAACGAAGGTAATCTCTGATTTCAAACACTTTTCATTTTTTTTTTCATGTTTCGAATGATAAAATAGCTCAAATTCATGTAGATCTGAAATGATAAGTTTGAAAAATTGTAGATCTAGATCTATTCATCTATTTTTTCGTATTTTGATGGTAACTCATTGATGTTATTGTTGTTTATGCATTTACGAGGTGTAATCATGCTTACATAAGGATCGTATAGTGTTTTTATTCAAACTCTGACCTCACATGTCAACTCAGATATGAAAAAAAAAACATTTATATGTTTATAGCAGTATGTTTTATGTTCTCAAGAATATTGCATATGTTTTCAAGAATATTACATATGTTTTCATTCAAAATCTGACAGTGTTTTGTACTCTGTTTTTCGACATATTATTTTGAATTCTATTTTTTACTGTATTTTCTATGTTCTTACGTATATGTACTATCTTTTCACCTATATATCCTATGTTCTCAGCAATATCTACTACGTTTTATATGAAATGATTTCTAAGTAATGTTGTTGCTGTTTATTCATTCACAAGTTGATTGTAATAAGGATTTGGCGGTGTATTCAATCAAGATCTTACCTCAATCATTAACTCAGATTTGGAAAAAAAACGTATACAACGTTTTTATGTTCTTTCTTTTATGTGATATGTTCTCAAGAATATCACATAATGTTGTTGTTGTTGTTGTTGTAGTCGTCGTCTACGAATGTTGATGATGCTACAAAGATTCAAAGTACATGTTTATGATCTCTACTAATTCTATTTGTACTATGATTTCTACCTTTTCGATCCATAAAGTTGTTACTAAACATGTTACAGTTCTAATTCAATGATCTCTCCAAATATTGATATGTTCTATGTTATATTGCCTATGATCTCTACAAGAGCTGATATGTTCTCAAGTTCTATATTAAACCATACTCTCTACAATTAACTACTATGTTTTTTGTTATAATCACAATGATCTTAGACATAAATTCTATATTATCAACTAAAAATAAAAGTTATGTAATGTATATCATGTTAATGTTATATTCTCTAATACTAATGCTATGATGTCATGAGCACTATAATATAAACAAAATTACTATGATATAAATTAGAGAAAATTTTACTTTTCATTAGAACCTTTTAGCCCAATTTGATTTTACACCCAGACCTTTTTTTTTTTTTTTTTGGAGTTTGCACTTGAACGTTTGTCA
>JAYMSP010001101.1:0-36187 GCA_036897095.1 Plantago elongata
TTTGGTTCATGGAGGAACCTTCTAGTTAGAACTTAGAACTGGAGATTGTTACACTGGTACAATTTGATAGCATAAAGCCATGAGATTAGTCATAAACAGATGGTAACAGTGGTATGCTGGTATCATCTGATACATATACTGCTATTTTGCAGAAATGCACTTTAGAACTCATGACTGAACATAATCAGATTTTTGTGTGTTTCCACATCCCAGATTAAACAGGGTCGAGCTAGCAAGATCCCATAAAACTAGTCTTGCTAAATGGAACGGTAGTAAGCTCAGTAAGCCTAAAAGCCAGGTGCCTCTAGAAAGTCTAGAAAGGACTCCACAGGCGCCATCATTACCAATTATTTTTGCCGCTTCCCCTCCAAAAAATATGTCGTGAGTTAATGTCAACTTTAGACGTTAAAAAAAAAATCAATTTTTGTTTATAATATGATATCAAATCTTGCTTGATCCCAATTTCATTAACAAGCCTTCTACCTAGTCTTGTAAATGGGTAGGAACCCGAGCCAACCCGACCCAAAACCTGCTTAAACCCGACAATTTATTTAAGTACGGGTTGGGGTTGGGTATTGTACATGCACCCATATACCATCTAACCCGTTCAAAATCCAATCCGACCAAAGACCCAACTTGAAGACCATCCGTACTAATTCCGACCCACACCCGCATCCGACCTAGCCCATTTCCGACTCACACCTATTTTCGGAACCGACCCGTTTTCGACACGGATTCAAACTTGACTTTTGACCCAATTATGGTCCAAATTTCGTATTTTTCGAATAAAACGCATCACTTAATATTAATGTCTTGCATATTACAAACCCAATTGAAAAAAACTAACTAAATGTGAATGGTTCAAGTCCTATCAAAGTCTAGAACATCAAGCTGTCAAAGAAGACTTAGACTTCAAACTATCAAAAGAACTTCCGAAACGAGCTAGATTGTCTATTGCCACTTGATTCGCTTCCCTAAACCTACATAAAATAAATTTCAATTTGATAATAACTTGGGGTGGATGAAGAAACAAATCAAACAACAAAAAACAAACATATTCGTTGAGTGTGTGAGTGCAGTGTATGCATTCAATGAGATTGTAAGACTGATAAACTTGTTAAAAGTAAACCACAAGTAAAACAACAAGTTTGGAAAGGTTCTACTTAAACAACAAAGTACACATATATCATTTCCAGACTTGAAAACAAATAAAATATGATTACATGTGAAATTCTTGCAATTGATTGAGGTTTTTCATTTTAAATTAGAGTGCATATAGATTGAGTACTCCCTCCTCTTGTAGCCATTCATTTATAATTGATTAGTATATAATTAAAATTTCAAGTTATATAATAATTTAGATGTTCTTAACTAACTAACTTTCTAACGGAAATTAATTCCGTTAGATATTTGTAATCCGGCCAGACGGTTTAACTACTGACCGGTTATGTTTTTAACGGAATCATTATTTCCGTTAGAAATTTCTAGCGGAATTGAGGATTTCGTATATATTTATAATTATATTTGTGCCATTAAAATTTTGTGATTTTAAATTTCCGTATATATAAATTATATTTGTGATAAAAAATTATATATTTGCAAATTTTTTTTTTTTTAAATACACAGTTTCTAACGGAATTTGGACATTCCGTTAGAAAGTTTCTAACGGAATGGCCAAATTCCGTTAGAAAATCTGGCCGGTTCCGGTTTGAACGAGAATCGTATTTTCTAACGGAATTCAATATTCCGTTAGAAATTTCTAACGGAAGAAAAGTTCCGTTAGAATTGTTTCTCACGATATTTTGTCCGATAGAAATTCCGTTAGAAACCTCAATTTCCGTTAGAAATTCCGTTACTAAAACGCTGTTTTTTTGTAGTGAATCTCATACTAAAACCACCATGATATCAACTCCAAAAGCTATGATGCCAAAATAAAACACGATGATCTCATACTAAATCACTATGATATCATCTAAAAAACCTTTGATATCAAACCAAACACTATAATTTCAATTAAAAATACACTATGTTATCAGACTAAAATAGACTATGATCTCAACTAATAACATCATGATGTCATGGTAAAACATTATGATATTAACACAAAACATTGTGATCTCAAACTAAAAAACTATGATATTAACTCAAAATTTTTTAATATCAAACAAAACACTATGATCTCAACTAAAAACATACGATGTTAACACAAAACACTATGATATTAGAATAGAAAATTATGATATAAGCTCAAAAAGCTATGATATCAAACCAAACACGATGATCTCAATTAAAAACACTATAATCTCAACTAAAAAACACACTATTATGTCAACAAAAAAACTATGATATGAGCTCAAAAAACTATGATATCAAACAAACACGATGATCACAACTAAAAAATACACTATGATGTTAACAAAAATACTATTATGATCTATGATCTCAACTTAAAACTCTATGATATCAAACCGCGAGAGTACCCGCGAGTGGATCCGCAAAAAACGATATTAACCCGGATTTATGAGAGGATCCACGAAAAACACGTATTTAATGACAAATTGTAAAATGATCCCGTTTCTAGTTAAATTAACTAAATACCGTCTCTCCTGAGACTTTGTGATCATATTTAAATATTATGGATTAAAATTGACACCCATCAATGTCAATGTAAATTTGTTATATACCGGTTTATGGGTTCCACCAGTTTTCTTTCGGCTTGAGCAATTTCAAGGTGTCCGGTTTTTGGCGGCTTTATGGTACGGTCTGATCGGTCCGGCTTTTAAAACATGGGTAATTAATTGTCCACCAGCAAGCAGCTGAAAAGCCCAAGGAAAAGTTAGAAAGAAAGAAAGAAAAGGAGTCCATTTCATTTGAAATTCTCTGTTTGCCGCTTTCTCTTCTGCTTTCAAGCATTCCAACTCAAGATTCATAAACTACTGGACTGTACTGGACTGGTATATCAAATCTCTCTTCTCTCTTACTATTTCACTAGATTCATTTACCTTAGCTTTCTCTAGTTTCCTTACTAAATCTAAACAAGATTCGCAAATCCAATCTACTTGCTCAAATATACAGCTATTTTCTTGAAAAATCCTCATCGATTTTGTTCATTATCTGCCATTTTGCCTTCTCAATCTTCCCAAAGGGATCACCTTTTTTAGCTTGCAAATGCTTTTAGTTTCTTTTAAGGCTTTTTTTTTTTTTTGGTTGACAGTTGATAAAATGTAAAAAAGTGTAAGTTTTGTGTTTCTCTATCTTTACTCTACTTGATTTTGACACTATATTGTTAACTGTTTATAGGATTAAGGCTCACCGGGTTTTAATTGCGTTTAACAGATGAATAGTAACTAAATTTTGATTAAATTTTGTGTAAAATTGCATTTCTAGTTGAATTATTAAGCCTTTGTTTCTGCTCATTGATATGTGAACACTGAACAAAAATTAGCACTTGATAAAAATGTTATAGAGATCCCTTTTTGTGCTACTGCTATGCATCAATATGCACTGTAAATTGACTCTACAATGAATGAAATAGGTCAAGACAAGTATAATGATTCGTATCAATTTTATGTACTTGCCTCTATACTTCAATATGGTATTGGTTATTCGTGTTGCTATGAGCCTATGATGTAGTTTCATTTTGTGCTATAACGAACTGTTCGTTTTTAACCACTACTTGTTAACAATGCAATGGCTCTATGTACATCAAGCAATGTATTCTGCTTCTGTTACACCATTCCTATCACATATGCAAAAGGCACACGCTTAATTGAACAAAACTATCTTATTTTGTGTGATTTAGGTGGCTTGTGAGATTTCATCATGGCAATTAAAGAAAATAGCTATGAAGAAGTTCGCAGGCAGAGGCTTCTAGACAACAAACAACGCCTTGAGGTAATAAAAACCGTGCATGTCCCGATAATTCATATGAGCACATTATGTATCAGACTTGTTAACTAGTTGGATTTACCAGTGAACGCATAGTTCTCTGCTGAATATATCGGGATTTCGAATGATGTACTATAGGCTGCTGCTAGGGATATCTTGGTTTTGGATATGTGTCACTATAAATTTGGTAAACGGTATTCAAATTTATTATTTTGTTTTGTTCTTGTCTTACAGGATTTGGGGCTTTTGAAGTTATCCAAAGGTCTATCAGATCTCAAAAAATCTGAGAAGAAGTCTCAGGTGATTTGTGTTCCATTTCATTTTGTAAGTGCAAAAACTGTGTTGTTTGATTGTATGTTTAATTGATAATACTATCTTGTCCAATTCCCACTCCGTTCTGCAGTCACGCCTTATGAAGCCTAAAGCAATCAGTAACTACTCAATTGAGCCAAGGCGCTCATCTCGTGCACGCAATCCAATTCCGACCTACCGTGATGATGTAAGTCTGCATGAACTTCTAAGGCTTGGTATCAGCAACTCGAGAAAGAACCGATAATTAAGAAGTAACAAATGTTCTCTAAAAACTCATAATATCTCTTTTCATTAGTGAGCATAGTACCTGATGTTTCATGGTCATTGACTCATTGTCACAGGTTGATGTTGAGCGTCCTTCATTGCGTAAAAGATCAAGGTCCAGTTCTTCAATAACAAGGTAGATTTGTCTTTCAATTTACTCCTAGTCTTGTAACTCCTGCAGCTGATGTTAACTTCAATTGAATGACAGTTATCTTGCAAGGCCAATTGAAGAAGTCAAAGTAGCTTCATATGAAGAAAGGGTTCAGGCTCATAAGTCTGCAGAGAAGCTACTGAACAATCTACAATCTGAGAAACCATCTTTTGTCAAATCAATGGTCCGGTCTCATGTCTACAGTTGTTTCTGGTTGGTAGGTCACTTCCCATATCTTGTTCCAAGAGAAACCTATATCAAGTACTGCACTAAACAAAACGTGTGGTTCATGTATGGATATTGCTAAAATCAGCCTGCCTATTTGTGCAGGGGCTACCAACTAGATTTTGTGAGGAGCATCTTCCTAAGTCCACAGTAGACATGGTGTTAGAGAATGAGGAAGGTACAGAATATGATGCTGTTTTCATTAGCAAGAGAACTGGGCTTAGTGGTGGATGGAGAGCATTTGCTTTGGATCATAAGCTGGACGACGGTGATGCTTTGGTCTTTGAATTGACTGAACCTACAAGATTCAAGGTTGGTTTGTGGAACTCACGATATACAAGAACATCCACTTTGGAACCGTATCTACATATCAACAGAAACCTCTATTATTCTTCTTTCAGTACAATTGAAAGAATTTGTGCAGTGAAGTTGACAAGTTGTAATTTGTAACCTCAGATCAAATTAACATCATGCAGGTCTACATAGTTAGAGCATCCCCCAGCCAGGGGCTAACTGATTATGAAACTGACCCTTCCCAAGAAGTTGACAGTGATGATGAAGAAATGCACAAGGAGGTGCCAAAATGCGGGAAGAAGAGTAAACCTGCCCAAGAAGTTGGAAGTGATGCTGAAGAAACACGCATGCCACATAAACGCACGAGGAAGAGCAACACTGTGCAAGAAGTTCAAAGTGATGGTGAAGAAAAATGCAAAAAGGTTTACAAAGGTAAGAAGAATGCAAAAGATGAATTGGAAAATTCGACAAAGTCCAAGAAAGAGAGATCCTCACAGGGTTCAGCTCTCCGTAGGAGTTTGAGAAACAAGTAACGCAAACAATGAACACTTCACTTCAATAGGTGGTGAGGATCTATAGAAGTCTATATTAGTGAACGGGAGCATGTTGATCTGTTTCCAGTCTATATTAGTGAAAATGTAGCATGCGGTTTTACTTCCTTTCTCGTCTTGAAACTTAGTGAGATTGGCTTGTGTCACCATTTTGTGAACGATACTCGAGTATGAAAGTGATCAACCAGGTCTCAGGTTGTGTTACTGTCTGGCCTTTAATCTCTAATTTGATTTATGTAGAGTCATTGCAGTGAGTTACATCTGATCAGCCAGACTAGAAAGGTTAGTGGTTGCTTCTGCCAGCATCATGCTGACCTCTTCTCTGATTTCCAAATTTTTACAGTCGGGGCGATTGAATTTGGTGAATCCCCTTATTTCGCAACTTCTGTTTTTCAAAAGAATGCATAAAAATCATACCAGAGTCTCCGTATGTTTGGAAAAACATCAAGGAATTCATTACTTGCTCTTGCCAGTTGCAAATTCTAACTGACAACTACTGGTTGGAAAACAGATTTTATTTAATATTTGTATCAGTGAACGAGATCTTTGAAGGGCGAATTTGATCTGAGATTTGGCATGATGAGGAATAGAAAGGTCTTGGCATTTCTTTAAGACCTGAACAAGTATGACACATATTTAGAGGATTGATGAACCAAATTGTTTTTCTGATTTGCTGTTGATTAGTCAGCCAAAGTGACACTGAGTGGATTATTCTGAAGTGTTATTTATTTGCTCCAAAAAAGAGCTATATAGTTGATTATGGCACCTACATTTGTTGCCTTGCAGAGTGAGATACGCATGAAATCTTGCAAATTGTCTGGGGGTCAACTTCTTGTGAATAATAGCTTACATTTTGTTGCTGATTTGTTAATGAGACTGGATTTCTCAGAACTCTAAACAGCACTATCATATATATGTACATTTTGAGTTTCTCAAGGTTCAGAATCATATTTAACAGCTACTCAGTAGCTTCCCTTGGAAGAACAGAACTCCTGCATTCTTTAGATTAATACAATACAATATACTCCGGTAGCAGTATTAATCGCATTCCACAGCTCGAGGTTAGATAGTACTCCTTCTGTCCCATCAAACTTCATAAATTAAGGTTGGTGTGTAGTTTTATGCGAAAATTTAAATAATAATGAAAAATGAAAAAGGTGGAGAAAAGTATATTTAGTGGTAAAATGTGTAATTTTTGTGTAAAGTTGAGATTGTTTATTATTTGTTAGTGGTGGGGTAATTTCTTTTAAAACTTATTTTAATAATATATAAAGTTTGGTAGGATGATTGAAAAATAACAAATGTATAAAGTTGGCTGGTTCGGAGGAGTAAAGAAGTTGTGCTTCAGCAGAGTAGGGAGAATAGAGAGCATGAAGATAAGAAATACATTGGCAGATGACAATATTTTATTGAGAACAATTGAACACCAGATACAACTTCAATATGTGCACATGACGTATCCCTTATTCGAAACAAACAGGAATACCATCTAATGCACATTTTGCTTGTCTATCAGATAACACATAAACAATCAAATATAGTGCCAAACTTGTCTGCATGAACGAACACAACTAAGAATCATTTTCCATGGCAGCTTTCTATGCATCCTCATAGACAAGAGCATCAATGCATTTCCACAACACCATTGCTTGCTAGTTATTGCATAGCAGATTACAAACAAGATACTTTAAAGAGAACACGTATATCAAGATTATGAACTTTGCATCACAATAATAATAAAATGTCTAAATGTTTCATTGGATATGAAGTTATGAACGCATAGAAGTAGTCAGGCAATACAGTCACGTCTCCAGAATAGTAAAATATTTGAAACATACAAGAACCCAACATTAGGATATGCTCCCAGTAATAACCCAAAAGTATAATCTTAATGGTGCAATAACGTCGAGATAGGTCACACATCCTATGCCTGAGCACCTTCAGATAAGAAGCCCCTTCCAGCTGGACGATTAGCAATAGGTCCATGACAGCCCCAAAGCTGCAAAACATAAATTTCAGGTTAGTTACTTTTTTTTTATATATATCAGATAGTACGAGCCTACGAGATAACACTTCAGCCAACAAAGAGTAACATATAGTTGAAATGTCTGTCCCCTTCGCATACCTTTGCGTTAACACCATCATTCTGAATTCTGTTCTCTGATTTTAATTGGACATAATCAGCACGGTTGATTTTAGTGAAACCCCTGCAGTTAAATTGAATACCTTGTATTATAAAGCTATACAACAGAATAGAAAGATTTTAGAAACAATCATTCTGACAGTAATTCACTTCCAAATGAAGTGTTAACCATGAATTCAAACAAGTACGTACACCAAAATAAGACAAGTACAAAACACAATTGGACGTAAATTAGCATACCACTTTCGGCTGATAATGATCTTCTGGCGGCCAGGGAACTTGAACTTAGCACGACGAAGAGCCTCTTGAGCATTAGAGCTATTATTATCCTTGCAGCGGACAGAGAGAAGAACCTGCCCAATAGCCACACGAGCACAGACACCCTGAGGCTTGCCAAAAGCACCCCTCATACCAGTTTGGAGCCTATCAGCTCCGGCACACGACAACATCTTGTTAATACGGAGAACATGGAAAGGATGGACCCTAACCCTCAAGTGGAAAGCATCCTTCCCAGCAAACTTAGTCATGTACTTGTTGCATGCAATACGAGCAGCTTCAAGTGCTTCACTAGACACATTCTCCTTCTCCCAACTGACCAAGTGAACACAGAATGGGAATTCATCAACTCCCTTCTTCTTCATTCCCACATCATAAATCCTGATCTTGGGATCAGGGACACCACGGCAGTACCGCGACTTTGGGTATGGCTTATTCTTAATTTGACGGTAACACCTCGCAGGTCCTAATCACAAATTTTACATCAGATATAATAGCACCACCACAATCTTAGTAAACACTAGAAACAATGATAAAGTAATCCACAACAAATGAAGGTACCTCATCTGATTATGTCCCACAAATATAGGATACTAAACATTACAAACAAAGATAAAGTAATAATCCTTGCATATTTTCCTACCCAAGAAGTTCTCATACATCGGCAAAAAGGCCTAATTATTTTGCAGGAATGAATGTACATAACATCCAATTAAAACAAACAGAAAGGACGATTAGTAATTCAAACATCAGAAATTAAATCCCACAAACACTTGTAGCAAAGATATCTAGAGATAAACCCAAAAGCATCGCATCTCATATACTCTTATCGCAACAATATGCTAACATCTCCAGACATAAACCCGAAATCATACAGCCAAGAAGAATTCAATAACAAATGAAAATATGAAATGATAGATAAAAGCAATAAAACTTGTATGAATTGACACAAGATGAAATCATGTAAGAAACCAAAATTGAATCTTTCTCTATTAGAAAACATGATAAGCTATTAAAAATCCGAATGGCAAATTGGCAATTCAATCCCTACAAAACGCGCATAAATCTCATACAAAACCACCAACATATAAACAATAATAGAAAAGAAAAGAAAAGAATGTGAAGAAGCTATGACAATACGAATTAGGTATAAAAAAACCCAAATAAATTAGAAACATCAAATAAATTAGAAATAGCTAAGCCCGATTCCCCTCCAACCAATACGTCGGTTCTAGTCACATCTAGCCCTTTAAAAGAAAACGAGGTAGAAGAAGCTTACTTCTTCCCATGGCGATAAATGTGGTATGAGCTGAATCGAAATGTTTCTAGCGTTATACGGATCTGGTGTGTATATATATATTCAACAATCATAATTCGTAGCGCGGGAGCTTACGTATGGGCCTGCGTCATAGCTAGATGGGCCAGTCCAAATTGATGTTGAATAACTACTCGGTCCAGAACATTCCCGGACCTGGACTATTCCCGCTCAACTAAGTGGGCACGTAAACGAAAGGAGAGAATCCAGTTTTAACTTCACTACTGTTTTAGCTAATATACATGTAGTATTAAACAAGTTGTCATTGGGACAATTCTTTAACAAAATGAAAGTGGATGGGAATTGCAGACGCTCATAAATCAACAATAGAACTCGGTTAGAATGGGGCACCAACGAAATGCAAATAACAAAAGTAAATTTTGAAATGTAAGGTTCCTAGGTGACTGCCGTCAAAGGGGCTCCGACGTTGAAGTCAAGGAGATGATGAGAGATAAAGTAGGTGAAGGAAAGTTGAGCGATGAATGTAGACTTATCATGTTGCTCAATTCAGGTTGATTGTGTTCAGATTCATTCCAACAAGTAACTTGCCTCTAGTTAGTCCTTGGTGGAAGGTGATTGATGTCCTTAGGTGATTAAGTGGTGAGTAAGCGAGCTTGTGCTAGTTGATGTTCGTAATGAGCTAGCTTGGGTTTTTAGGTAAATATGTAATTTTTTGTTAACTCGGTGAGTATTTGATCGTTGGAATCGGTCTTCCTCTAACTCTGAAATTGGGTGTTGGTTGGTATTAACTTGTGTGGTGAGTTGGAATTTCAACGGAACTAACTAGGTTTCGAGTAGTTATGCGCACTAATATGGTGCACCTTCTTATACTAGTAGACCTTTGGACCCAAGTTAGCCTCATTAGAAAATAACCACAAATATGGCATTTCAACAAAGTAAATCCCCTCGAATTTGTTTAATATTTGACGGATTGTCAATCACCCCGTCAGTAATTGGACACCTTAGCTACGGTGATTGGTTATCGGAGCTTCGCTCGATTTCATGTTTCAATGTAAGCTCACATGGGAACCTAAAATGGGCGTCCATGGAGCTCGAATTGAGCTCATATCATTTTTATGAAATAAAATTAAGAAAAAAACAAAGGAAGGAAATGCAACAGCAGTTCAATCTACATTCCAACTTTCAGCATTCTACAAAGTACAAATCCTGTTGTAAATGATTGTGATGTAAAGAGCCTATTCACATGACTGTACAAAGCTAGTTAATATCCATATATAGAAGCTACCAAAAGGACCCCATCACCGAGGCATAACCGTGGGAATGGTACCACTGACAAGATCACTTCCCGAGACATCCTGCGAAGCATACATATTTTTCATGTACGAGAATGATGTGGATGACGATGGTGGACTCATGATCTTCCCAGGATCAGTAGCAAAGAACTCTGTTACCTTGGTATCGCTATCTGGCATCATACCCCATATATTTTGTAGTTCTCTAACTACTTCAGTCATTGAAGGCCGGGAGCTTGTCTCCTCTTGGCAACACTTGAGTGCAAGATTTATAAATTTTTCTACACATTCGGAAGGATAGGACCCCATTTGCTCATCCACGACAGAGAAGATCATACCCGTACGGTATGCATTGTTAACCTGAACAAAGAAAAAAATAAATAAAAAAAACCACAATTAGCTACAAAATCCTCAAGGTAGAACTTGTAGAGGTGTAAAATTTAACAGTTCATATGAATTCTACAAACACTCCCTCACTCATGGGATATCTCGTTGGGAGGGATATATGGGTGGAGACGTGGAGTTGTCAGTCATACAGTGCAAAGTTTTCAGACACTAAAACTATGAGCAATAGGTATTTACACAAACTCGGCGTGTAAATTGACGCAAGGAAATGTGTATGTCTAATTGTTGAAGTATTCCAGATTTGCCTGTTTATAGAAAGGTATATAATGAAGTAAAGCTGAGAATCAGTAGTGTTTTAGTTTATTTACATAAGGATTTCTTTATGGGAAAAATTAATGAAATAATCTACCAAGTACAAACTAAAATGATGTAGTACAAGTGAAAGTGTGAAACCACAATACCTCTCTGACGATGTTTTTGCCATGTTGAATAGGGTGCCTTCCCGTCAAAAGCTCCAGAAACACAACTCCAAGGCTATAGACATCACTTTTGTCGGTCAGCTGATGAGTTAAGAAATACTCCGGATCAAGATATCCCTGCAGAGACCAGCCACCAATTTTTTTAGTAACAGACCAGCAGCAGTAAAATTACAAACTAATAGTCACATAATGAAAAATGGGATCGGGTTTTTAATTGTTTGTCAAGTAAACAAGATGGGAAAAATAAATGCTGAAGTAAAAAACTGGAAGAAGAGAGTAAGGTATATAAAACATTTGAGCTTCATTAGAATACAATAGAGAGCATTAGAGCTCACCGGTGTCCCTTTGACAACTGTAGACACATGAGTAGGCATGTCTCCTTCAAGTAGTGGAACTGGAGCTAGACGTGAAAGTCCAAAATCGGCAACTTTTGCAGTGAAGTTGGAGTCCAATAATATGTTGCTTGCTTTGATATCACGATGAAATATTGGAGGATCGGCTTCAGTGTGAAGGTAAAGGATGGCTTTTGCCGATGCAAGGGCAAGTTTTACCCTCATGGCAAAATTGAGCGACACTTTGCACCTTCCTGAATTACACAGAACACTTAACATTGCAAAAAGAACAAACATCATGATATATAAAATCCAAATCAAATTACCAGATAGGTTATCCCTCAAGGTTCCATTTGGCATGAATTCATAAACCAACATCTGCAAAAATACCAAATAAGAATGAGCATTCAACTTTAATGATCAGAGTATCAAGAAATCCATGAACATATAAAAACTACTACTAGTTGATCAAAAGCAATTCCGAGTAATAACTTAATGCATCCTTCACGTCCTCTACAGCAATCTAAAGTGACAAAGTGACAATTGCTCATTTTTCTTCCACTGTTAATTATTAAACACTCCTTTTAAAAACTCCAATTTCAAATGGAAACAATGATCAAATTATTGTGTAATAATTCAATAGTTTTGACTCCCTATCATATCGAAAGAGATGCGTTTCTTTAACACATATCTTGACATGAACATCCATTTTGCTCAAGATGGCCTCAAAATTTGAAATACTGCTAGTCCAATACCCAATATATTGTTAAAGCATCCATGCCGATTACATGGTGGAAAATTGGAATACCTGTTCACCCTTTTCATCACAGTACCCAAGTAATGATACCAAGTTAATATGGTGCAACCTCGACAATAGTTCTATTTCAGTAAGGAATTCCTTTTCACCCTGTAATGAACCCTCCTGAGCACGCTTTATTGCCACAACCGTCCCATTAGCAAGAACACCTCTATAAACTTTTCCATATCCTCCTTCCCCAACCACACTCGAGCTTGTAAAATCATTTGTTGCCGTTGCCATTTCTCTATATGTAAAATCTTTCACGCCATCAAGTTTCATTGAGATCCTTTTTGCTGAAACAAAAAATGTGGATATAAATCAAATAACATACTTAAGGTGATAAAATAACATGTGTACATCGTACAACTTCACTAATAATAAGCATCTTGACAGGAAGAAAAGAAAGGATGGGCCATAAAACTTCAAAAATCTGATATTTGATAATTATATAGACCTATGGCAAGTTTTAGTTTAACAGAGAATTGAACGTCAACTCTAAAGGAACATATGAGAGAATAATGACTCTGATATTTTAACCGGAAATCATATGGCACTCACATGACCGTCTCTTTGAAGATGTACGATGCTTCTGAATATAACGTCTCGAGACAAGTAGAAAGACAACTGCAGAAACCGCTACTGATCCAGCTATTGCCCCCAGTATAATACCTACCAGCGCCCCTTTGCTTATGCCACGAGAAGAAGGCAAGTCAAATGCTGCAACAAACCAAAGTCCAAATTAAATGTTGCACGTGTCGGTAGATGGATGTAAAAATGGCCAATTAAGTTTGTTATAAACAACCAAGGCATTGCTTTAACAAAATTTTCTTCACTAAACAAAGATGCAAGAAGTCAAATTCCTTATAAGGCACTTCTGACTGGAGAGGATAATGCACCAAAAATGCAAAGAAATTATTTAATTCCGATGACATTTTCTCCACTGGACAGACACACAAAATCAGGCATAAACAACTTACCTTCTCTATAAGTCTCTGTAAGTGTGAAATTAAGGAGCTCAAAAGGTCCGAATATTTGGCTATCAGGAATATTCCATCCACCAAACATGTCTCTGATCCCGATGACTTGGTTTCTGTTAAACTGTCGAACAGTAGTTGGGGGAAATAGTTTTAGGTACATTCTAAGCCGCGGCCCCTCTTCCCAAGTAACTGAATCAATGTCAAGCTGAGAGACATTTAATTCTAGACCAGAACTTAGGTAAACTGTGAAAGGAATGAAATAGGGAACAAAATCCGAGAATCCAGGACTCTTCAATCGATACCCAATATATAGCGGAGCAGAGCAAATACATTGTGGAGTTGCCGCCGGTGCATATTCAAAATCAGGAGGGCATGCACCAGGCGCACAACCATCGAAACGTGTAACAGTCACATTGTTATCAAAATTTTCTTCATGAGTCCCACAGTACGGAATTAGTAGGCTGTTATCTGTGCAAACAGGATTTCCTTGGAGCCTACATAGATCATTGAGGTGATAACAATTATACAATTCGTATTTTACTAAGCAATGAAGTTTTAACAATCAATTTTTGTTAGATATAAAAGCTGGAGAGTGTAACCAACCCAATAGTGACATTGGGAGAGATTGAAAGCCTTCCAGTAATATTTTCAAATGTATTAAACCCAAAATCCCTGTCAAGTCAAAATGCAAAAGGTGGTCAAATAAGATTCAGTCTATCCCAGTTTGTAAGACAGAATGCATTTGATCACTAGTGAAAATAATTTCTGCACTTCAGCACATACATTAAGAGTCTTTCAGTTGAATTTAAAGTCCTGTTTTGCCAAAGAATGGCAGGAATGGAGCCACTCAGCGAATTATTTGCAACCGACCTGCAGGGGAGATGAATCAGAATTTCATATTAACACATCAAGTAGACAACTGAGCATATAACAACTACATTCACCAGAGGAAATAATATCAAATGAAGCGCAGTTGTTTCTTACAATCTCTGTAAACGAGGAAGGCTTGAGAAACTAGCAGGAAGAGTTCCATTCAGATTGTTGTTTGATAGATCACTGCATATGGAACTAACATCAGTTCCTGAACCAGAGGATTTGTATGTTCTCAAAGTATGGAATGGCCCTTTTGATTTAATAGAAGGCCTCAATCAATATAACAGAATAAAAAACTTACAGAGTAGTAATGTTTTCAGAAAGTAGCTCTGTTGGTATGGATCCACTAAGCTGGTTCAGGCTCAGATCTCTGAAATCGACAGCACCACCAAATTAAAGTAACACAAAATGGGTGAAGGAGCAAATAGCTCAGACGTAGTTAACAACTTCATTTTATTTAGCTCATCAATAGATATGCTTCTTGAAATGCATATCTCATAAGTCCAAAATTCGTCAAACGCCCAAGACCTCTATAGTAACAGAAGAGTCATCGATCAACACATGAAACTAGTGTATTTGACTTACATGTAAGCAACATCTGGCAAATTGATCCAGTTTGGAATTGGCCCTCGTAAACTGCAGTTTCTCAGACTCCTGATAAAATCAACAATTATACTCTTAAGAACATTGTCTTTGAAGAAAAATTCTCATATACTTATCTTCTTCTAGCTCATTGGATGTTCAGAAAAATTGCGGCTCTTTTCTTTGCATTTATTCTAGCAAGGGCAATAAATTACCAACTAGAAAGTTCTGGTTCTGCATAATGAAATTAGTGTATTGGGATAGAGAAGACTGCATGTACTTACAACTTTAGCAGATGTGACATGTTTCCATAAGAAGATGGTATAGTGCTGCCACTGAAGTTGTTGTTGTCCAGTTGGCTGAAAGGTAACATCACGAAAAAAAATAAAACAATTTTTAAGTAATTCCAATTCGGCATTGCATCGCGAGAAAACCAGATCAATGAATCCACTGATTAAACAGACTAAGTTCTCTACTGAAACTGCAGACTTGAGGTTGATCATGATTGCAAGCAAAGAGCCAAAATAGCAAAATCGTTACAGTGCTCTCAAAGCTCTGCCAATAGAATAGAAGGTTCTGAGATATATCTTAAGCTTCTTTTAATGAAATTCCTTAATAGTTAAATTTTAGCACAGAAACAGAATAAAAAACTTGACTAAAATTCAAAATTAATATTTTAATCCCTATCCCGGACATGTGTAATGTTTTTTCCAAATAGATTGAACTCAAACAAAGCTCTGAATTAATATTAATAATTTCACCAGAATAAATGAGTCTGTCTATGAATGCTTTCATTAATCTCCGTCCCCATGGGTCAAACCCAAGTGGCAAAGAGCTTGGTTTGGTGTACAAGCCTACAAGGTTCAGGTATCAAATGCCATTTATGAAATCTTACAGGAAAGAGTGGTGGGTTGTGACTTGTGAGTTGTCATAAAAAAGGGGTGAAAATAAAAAAACTTTCATGTATCTCCAGCATCTTCCATACTTCTGACAAAAGTGGAAGCTCAGGCTCTCATTCACTTCTCTCAAATACTCTATGTTGATAAATATATTTATGCAGCCAGGTTCTCCATCGCCTTCATTTATGTGAAATTGTGAATCTTGTTTTACTATCATAAATTACTAAAGTGTCCAAACTCCAAGAGGAAATTCTCAAAAGAAAAAAAAAAAAAAACTCCAAGAGGAAGTTCACTTAATAAGTTGGAAACAAACTAGAAGAACATATTGGAAACATTCTAGGAAAAAAAGTATAACAAATTTTCAGAATTTCTCCATCATCTCGAAAAAGCTGAAATTAGTTCTTTCTAGCTAAAATATTTCTTCTCCATCCTAAATTTATATTACGAGTACGTTACTTGAACAAGTAACTCCAAATTTAGTATGTAACCATGTATATGTGTCAATTGCTGAGGTGATATTCCTGTCAAGACAATATTGGCGGAGCTTTGTAACAGCTCCATCCATGGGAGAACTGTTGCACAGATCAGAGCATACAAGCTCCGACAACAATGGTGACGCTGAAGTTGTCTTTTTTTTTATTTTGTTGTTATTTATAAAAAGTATTTAAGATGTCATCAAGGGTCTCTGAGGAAAAACTGTCTCAGAAAGTAGTGTAATGAATATTTACACAGCGGAGAACTGGTTCATGTGTAACATGTCAATCGTAAGTAGACCTATACAAGGCAAATTTTATAGTAAGGCAGATAGATTGCAAAGACGTCTTACAGAATCAATAAGCTTGGTGTTTCAGACAATTCTGGTGGAAGAGATCCTGATAAGTTGTTATTGTCAAGCAATCTGCAGAACTTTTCAGTCAGTACTCGTAGAAGATATCTTAGGGTACATGTTTCCATGCGACAGAAGTATCAACGAAAAGAATTTCCAACTCACATGTGAACGAGATTCGGCAGCCGAGACAGCTCTGATGGTATTTGTCCACTGAGTGAATTATTATTCATGTGGCTGATAAGAACACAAAGCAAGAGTTTGAGTTACTAAAGGAGAAAACCAAATAAGCTTAGTGTCAGAAACAAATAGAATCGTTACATAAATCTAACCTTGGGACGGGAAAAGGACTAAGTATATAAATAGCGAAATTTACAACTTACAAGTGCTTTATTGCTGTCAAGTTGGCAAATGACGGTGGTATGGGTCCAGATATATGATTCTGATCAATCTGTATCCTGTCTAAGTTGGAAAGATTCCCCAGTTCGTCAGGTAATGAACCAGTAAGTCTATTTCCACTCAGAAGCCTGAAACCAGAGGGAAGAAGTTAAAGGTAATAAAATTGATAAATAAGAGAACACATTTCTCAAAATGTAAGGAGACAAGAGTAGCTTACAATTTAAGAAGTTTCAGACTTAAAATGTATGGAAGATTAAATGCATGAAGAGAAAAAGAAAAATTCGTCTTTTTGTTATGATTTAGTCTGATCTGAATAGGCATTCCATACATACCAAATTTTGCATTGAGACAGTACCAATTTATTTAAAGCACCAGTGTAGGGAACGGGAAAAGAGGAAGCTGAACTCACAGTAGTTGAAGAGTTCTGATGTTGCCAATCTCCCTTGGTATACTCCCGGTGAGGTTGTTCCACATAAAATCTCTATATGGGTAAAATCAAAAGGAATTTTCATAAGCAAAGCTAAGATCACCTGACAGTAACTAACCTTCATGATAAAAATGCTATGGTTAGGAGATAGAAAAACCATCACTCACAATATCTGCAACTGAGATAAACGGCCTAGTGCTGGTGATAAAGTTCCTGATAGATTCCTATTTATTAAGAACCTGTTGCGAGAACCACAGAGGAATGCAAATGGAGAGAGGTGTCATTTGGATTGCTAAAGCTCCCATCAAGAAAAATTGTTTAATATTAAGGGCTCATTATTTATGAGTACAAGTAAACAAAACGTAGAAACGGAAGACAGAGATCACAAAAACTTATTTCACTTTTCAGTTGTAGATTTCACTCCCAGTAATTCACTATACAAGGTAGAAAAGTCATTGCAATGAAAAAGAAAAACTTACAAGTGTCTAACATGAAGGTTACCATCATTGAATGTTCTATTGTAGCAGTAAACCCCCATCCAATTTGAAGTGCAGGGATCCCGTGTACCCCACCGTGCAAGATTTCCATTTGTATCGTTTAAACTATTCATGATGGATCGCAGTGCATCCACTGCACAGGATATTGACAATTAAATTGGTGAAACAGACTCTGTGACTACAATAGCTAATCACGGTCTTTGTTCGCCAGTTCTTAAAAGTAACAAGTGTATACCAAAATATACACCAATCGAGGCATTGTATGTAAATCAGCCAGGATCAACCATCATCGACGAAACTTATTTATCCAAAAACAACATCTCTAGAAGATAGTTGGCAAATTGTAAAGGTCTCATACCACGACCTTTAACACTAAGCAATTTTTTTCCTTAAAAATTGGAAGGTGTTGACCTCCTCTTCTGTAAGAATACACCATAAGAATCAAAAGCGAAAACACCAGAGATAAAAGCTACCTTCTACTGGATCAGTTTGTTGGCTATTTGCACCTATAAGCAATAAGGACCAACTGCAACAAAGAATCATTAACGTTCCAAGCTTCCCATAACTTAGCTTCCACATCCCAAGAATCTCCATTTTACCAGTATCAACAATCATTTCCGGTAACTAGCGCCTACACAAAATGTATCATCATCAACAAAAGTCACAATCAAAACTTTCATTATCACCAACCATGCAAGTAAAAATCCCATAAGGCTCATAAACTGACAAGATACCGTAAACTAAAAGTCACAAACACCAATGAAATAACCAAAACGACAAAATCGTCTCAAGACAAAAAGCACTTAGATCATCAAACTCAGACACCAACATAACAACCAAACCCATAATTCTCAGCAGAGTTAACATCACAATTCACAAACAATAAAACAAGCAATAAAAAACACAATAATTTTTAAAAAAATAAAATTCTTCAAGTAGAGCAAAAACAAAAGTCTCAAAACACTCACAGGAAACTGCTGCTGTCTGTAAGTAGTTTTTTCTTTGGTCTGCAGCTGAAAAGGCTAATGGGTATTTGAGATATTTGGAGTAGATGATAAACCCAGATATAATTTGACCAAAAGACCAAGAACTGGTATCTGATGGAGCTGAATAATAAGAAATCTTGGAGCAAAAAAGCCATCTTTTTCATCTGCTGATGTTGCAAGTAACTCTAAATTATTGAATTCAACTGAGACAACTGATACATTTCACACTGAGTAGCCAATGGCGGCTGGTAATAATTTGTTTATTAATAATGGTGAATAGTGGGATTAAGACTTTTTGACAACGAATTGTTCTTGGCTTTGCAATTTGTTCAACAACAGGTTTTACATTTGGTAGGATTAGGAGTAGGTTATAAGACTTTTGAGAGTGAAAACAGAGTTTAATATCAGATTATGTGTCGATTAACTTTGTCGTCTTAGTGTTGGATTTGGATGTTGCTGGGAAAGTGAATTTGCCATTTCCGTCTCATCTCAAATTTAAATTGTCATTGAGTCATTGAGTGTTTATCAATCAAACTGTTTAGGATCAAACCTGAAGCTGGTTCAACACGGCATGTTTTATATACTCTAGAACGACAATCTTTCCATTCAAATTGAATATTTTATAAAAAGCCTCAATTTCAATCCAAAAAAATCAATCACATTTTATACCAATCCGTCCCTAATACAAATTTTATACTTGTACTACGGAGAAAGAGAGACATGGTTGGGGGGGTGTGGGTGCATTGGTATCTCTTTCCAATTTATTATTGCATTATCATGTTTGCCAACCAGACCAACATATGCAATTATGAAATTGATGTTATAGGCATTGGGTTGGGTAATAATATAACAATTAAGAAGACTTATGAAATTCAACTCAATCAAGTAGATCCAACCAACGAATCATAGCAGGCAGTAGTAGTATGTTCGTGTTGTGAAATGTCTGAGTTTTAATTAACAAGTACTATATGAGTTTACTAATTATCAATTCCACCCAATCTGATAAGGGTCTACAAAATATATATATATAAATTTTACGTACAACCTAACCAGTCATAATTATTGAAACTTACCGTCCACCAAATCTAATTGTATAAGCGTTTATATCATAAAACTAATTTTCAACATAATGAAAAAGACATTGTAAATTGTAACAATTTAATATGACCTTAATCAAAATGCATACGTGTCTCATATACTATGAAAATGGTGAGAAGAGATATATTTTACATCCCATATGGACTGTAATTGAAGATAGCATTGTTTGTGGAACATAATAAGCTCTTGGAATGTGGAAAATGCCCTACGAATTGTTGATTTACGTAAATGAAAGTAACCAATTAGATTTACAACGAAACCTAACAATCGATCACTCGTCCAATTGGATTACCTCTACAGGGTAAGACTTCACCATAAAACTTATAAGAGTAACAACATCAAGTGATTGAGTTTAATAGTTCCTCATATAAAAAATTATTGACTCTAAAGACACAGTAATGGATAAGATAAAAAAATTAAAAAAATCAAGCATCGACAGAATCGGAAGCATCCCTTCTTTCATTCAAAGAGAAGGGACGGATTATTCACATTTCATCAGTGGGAATTCTAAAGGTTCCCCAAGGGGAAATAGAAATGAGAATAACATTTGATTAATCGGAATAGAAGTCTGGAAACTGTTGAAAATCCTCACTCCTTGTGCACATATATTTATGATGAGGATAACATTTGATGCCTTATGTCAAATTGCAAATACAAACTGTCTATTTTCGTTCAATACCCTCATCAGTGCTTCCTAGTTTGAGTTAGCCCGATCCATACCGGGACTAGCTTATCACTTCTCTACGATTTTTACTGTTTTAGTTTCAGACCTGCAAATATCAAAAACTTGATTTTGACACGTCACAGTACAAAGCGGTGAAGAGACAAGACTACAAGTAACTTGTCCTAGAAACATTCCACAAGATGGCTCTTTAACCTGGACACAGATACCAGTCAATCTACGAATGTAGGAACATTTTGTTTCCCACCTCAAAGAAAGGTCTGAAATAGCAGGTGCGATGCGGAAAATCATCTCATGTTACCCTCCCTCAGAACATCGATCATGTCATATATTTTCTTGTCAGCTTTTTCTTTAATCTGCATTAGGAAAGAAACAGTAGCAGCAAGATTAATACATTACCAAACTGAATTTAGATAGTAGCCAAAATGTATGAACTGGGATTAACAGGGGAGCGAGGAATGTATTCAAAACAGAGCTAGTTACCTTCTTAGCTAGGAACAATATTGCATCGACAGTTCCCTCAGCATAAATTGATCTACCACAAACATTATGTTGAAACTCGAACGAGACACTTTCCATTGCAATATACACATGCAAAAGAAGAAAGGATAAGTTGTTGTTTGTGACGAGGGATATGAAGAATGAAGAATTCAAGGATGAGTGTCTCACGTTCCATCTGGTGATGTAAGATGGTAAGTGTGAAACGCATGGCCATTCAGATGCTCTTCGGGAACCCCTAACATTTCAACTTGTAATTTGGGGTCTCGTACTTGATTTACCTAATAGATTCATTTGTTTTTTAAAAAAATCATAAGGCAGAGTTGTGAAACAGCAAGACCAATTAGAATATCTACAGATGGTCCTAGCTCCAGGGCTAATGAAACCACCAAGTAGCTTATAATATAAAAAATAGGGAGAGACACACATTCGAGCTGCGACGTTGTTGGAGCATGGAAGACTTGATTGATCAGTAAGTTCTATTCCAGTAGAATTTTGGGTATTGTATCCTTGGAGTAGTAACCCTATTATAGCTCAGCAGGTGCACTCAATATAGAAATCCTGGAATGTGCAAAAATGTTTCTTTGCTAGTATTATTTGATAAATGTGGAGGGGCTTGTAGTGGCAATTGGCAACGTTGATGTTTAGCATGACGATCATGCTACCATTGGCATTGACAAATATATGGTCTTGGTTGGGTTTAACTCTAGCAATTGAGAGGAAGACTCATTCAGCTTGAATTTTAGGTTGTAAAATCAAACTTCAAAAAAAAGGAAAGTTGATAACTGACATACAGGCTTTATATGGCGGACTTCAATTCTCCAGCACTTTCATGCTTGTTCTGACATGCTGTAACTTTTAATTGCTTATGATCATTGCTGAAACAGCTTAAGTGTAATGATATAAATAAATTTTACATATTTATAACTATACTTCCAATCAGCACTCACTATTCACATCCTACAGGCTACAGCTATAGGATGTGTTTGCACTATTTGCTACTAATAACATTGACGAAAGAACTTGTCCCCAAAGAAAATACTGGTTGAGTCCGTTTTGTACTACAGCAGTTAATATGACAGTTGTGTGATTAAGAGAGTTGCTTTACAAACAAGAGCATAAAAGGAAAATGTTTTATTTGGAAACAAACCTGTTCTAAATCAAAGGAGACACCCAGCTCCTGGAAACATGAGATAACAGCCTTGGCAGTTCCAGAGAGATCCAGTTTGCTAGCCTGGTGCGACTCAATAACCTTGTGTTGGAGTAAGAGACAAAGAAAGGGTCAATGGTTCTCGGGCTAATGCTTGCGAATAAGCATTTTAGGTCTAAGAGATCTTTGAGCCACAGAACTCATTTAGGTAGAACACCAAGTGTCAGAAGCTGTTGAATAACAGGACAGTAAAAGACAGGGCCATGTAGGCATGTTGCCAATTACAATGCTAGTATGGACAGGAGTAAGGTGCATACAACTTACATCGAGATTATAACCAGAAAAGGCCCCAGGAAATTGTTTTGCCATGATTTCCATGGCTGCGAGAAATGCTACCACCTATATGATTCATAAAGAAAATAGCACACATACATAATGAGCAAAATCTAGAAGTGCTGCATAGTCAACTAGAAATCTCAAACTGATAAATTTTCTATCACCTGTTTGCCCATTTGTGGAGATATCAGAGCGTAGATGTTGGAGTCAGCCACGGTCTTGTACAAAAGCTCCCTGTCTCCTCCGGTGGTTCCCATTACAAAAGGTACTCCAACTCTGGTGTACAGTGCAGCATTGTCTGTATATCATTATAAAATAGACAGTTAATAAATTTATAAGAGTACATATATAATATATGGATGATCAAACTACACAGAAGGGGTAAGAAATCACCAACACATTGGTTTTTGGATCAGTTATAGAATATCCGAGAATATGATGAAAATGAATAGTAGTAGAAGATAAATGCTCGAAACAGGATCTTAAATAAATAGAGTTTAGGCATGTGCAGTTAAATAACTAGAAAGCTTACCGCTTCCAAGTCAGGTAAGTTAACCAACTATGCATCACTAAGTTCAGTACATATCACTCAGAACACACAAGGAGTTTTTGGCTTGCTTATATTCCTATATCTTAGAAGTTAGTGGAGTTAAGGTATGGCTATGAAAACAGTGGTCTTGGTTCTTATGGAACGTCAAGTACTCAAGTCCCAACAAATACTTGACTGCTCTACTCCCGTGGAAAAGAAAACGCACCATAGCCTTTGGAGATTGGTTATACTAATCCCATCACTGAGGAACTACCTATCAATTGACTCAAGTGAGATTTTCTTTTCCTACAATATTTTGCATTAGGTCGTTTAAGAACAAACTACTTCAAGAAACAAACTTCCAATTGATTCAAGTGCATTCAGTTAAACAAAATAACCATATTAATTTTAAGCCCGAGAAAAATCTTTCCTTCATACATCTATACGGCAAGAGAACTACAGGAACTCCTCATTATATTACACTATCACGGTAATAAGTAAATGAACACAACATAAGTACCATTCACAGCAGCAGGCACAGTGTAGTCGACAACAATGAGGTCCGGGTACTCCTTGAGCACAGAGGCCAAAATCTCTTCCCGTTCGGAAGCATCACAGACCTGAACCTCAATCTTCATCCCATCAATATCTATAATCTTCCCAGCATCTCCGGGACCACCCAACACAACCGGAACAGGGCGGAGGCCAGCTGAGACGGCTGCTTCAAGTACCGCCCTACCGACTTTTCCAGTACAACCATTCACCTTCAACATATAACTTTACCAAATTAACAAACTGCATTTCTACAACTCGCATTTGTACCATAATCTAGTACAAATATTCACCTAAGCTTCCATGAATAAAATTACCAAATTAGCAGAATGAATTTGATCAAACACATGTACACTCACATTTTAGCAAATAACATAATCAAATAAGCAGAACAAATTTCTACGAACAAGCAGTTATAAAGACTGCCAGTAACTGATCATACCATAATAGGAGGTCCGATGGTTTTGGGATGATCATTTTGAGCAAGGTCGAGGGACTTGACTTGAGTGGTTGCCATTGCGAGGAGCGAAGTTTTGTTCCGTCTAGAATTGGGAAAATTGTCGGTGGTGAATGAGATTCGTTGGGGTTTTGTGATTTGTGGGCGAGAAAATGGATTGAGCAGGTGGTTTTGTTGCTCAGTTCCGATCGAGTTGGAGGTGTTTGATGGAGGTGTAATGAGGAACGCCATTGGAGTTTGTTGAGCTCTAAGTGTGACTGTGAGTTTGAATTCTTGTGTAAGAGGACCGATTAGGGCTCTGAAAATGTGAAAGAAATTATCGATTTTATTAATAAAAAATACGGATTTGTTGACAATTTTTATATTTTAACAAAATGTATATCATCAATAATATAAATTTTTGATAATTTATTGATAATAATATTGTAGAAAATTTATAAAATTTAAAATAGCCCAAATGTACCTTTTTCTAGATAACCTATGTCATTAGAGAACTTTATTGAAGAACCTAAAATGATAAGTAAGGGGTTAGTTAGGCAAATCGAATTTTAAATTTATATTGTATAGGTTGATCATGTCAAGTTCACACCTATAAAATCAGAGTTGTAGGTTGATAAATATTGCAAATGAATAAGTACCACCAAATGATAGAGATGATTATCTTATTTGAGATGGCCTGAGATATATTTAACTTGATAAGATCATGACATGTGGACGTCGCCCAATTAAATTATAACATGTGGGCGTCGAAAACATGGTGGTGTTTAAAGGTCACGCATAAGAGCTTCTTCACCAAATAAAGTCGGGATTGGGTTCCTTATGATTCCTTAATTTGTTGGTGAAGAATTGTATGACGTTTCATTTTCTCCTAAGGTTGAAACCCTTTTAAGGTCGATTGGGGAATCTTTGCTCAACAATAGTAAAGTCCAGGCACCCTTGATGGGAAACCTCTTTGGGGAAACATCTTTAGCCATGATTGGTTGGAAAACACATGCAAGTCGACCATTATTTTCGCACGCGTTTTTGGCCCTTGCAAAACTGAGTGTGTTTTGACCAAATTCCACACCGCTTGGTAGTCAATTTACATGTGTAAAAATATCTATGTTTCGATAAACCTCCCGATTGGTACAAAACATTGTTTTCACATATAGTTGCGTTTCGATAAACCCCTCTATGATCATACCATATGGGTGGTGGTAGTAGACGATGGTTGTGCAGTGGTGGCGTGGTGATGGTGTTGGACTAAGGAGAATGTGATGTTTTGAGTTTCAAGTGTACATTGGAATTTTCATGTTGAATTTGAGGGACAACACCGACAATTCACATAAGTCAATAATGTGTTTTGAAACTCATTTTCAAACCCAAAAAAATAATTCCAGAGCATCCAAAACACACATGTAGATGGGTTTCGAAACCCCAACCCTCACCCGAACGAGGCTTTGCATAACCAAAATTCATGTGCTTATTTGCTACCAATCGGTGCGAAATGGCCAGTCAAAGGCCCAAAACGCACGCAAAATCTTCTATCAATCACGGACTCATATCTTGTGAATGCATGAATACCCTCTTGATTAGTTGGGGTCAGACTTATTTTCTCATATAAGATAACGCATGTCATATATAGGTAGGTAGGAGAGGCCCGTGTAAGTAATCTTTACTCCCTCATGTCAATCAAGAACAAATGATATACATTCAATTTCTTAAGATAATAAATTTCAATTTTAACTACATGTTATACTTAAACGTTCAATAATTAAATTGTATAATCAGATTTTGAAAGTAAATTAAGTTTCATGTGTACTTTAATTGAATTTTTTTGCATGTATAGTGTTGAAAATAATTTATAGTAAAATTTAAAAATTATTAATTAAAAAAAGTTAAAAGGTGACATTGATTTTTTGTGCGGAGGGATTACATGTTAAAAATGAATTTCCATTTCCTCTACATATAAAGAAAAAGTCCATATTTCTTGTACATGAAAAGAAAAAAACTATCACGAACTCTACATAAAAAGAAAAAGAAAAAGAAAGAACTATCACGATTATTGCCCAATTTTTGAATGTACAATTCAGAAAAGTATTAGAATTAGCAGCCGTCACTCATTAGCATGACGCAACGGTGACTGGTGAGTGGTTAATCCATCATCATGATTTTCTTATACAACAATGTCACTCATTCGGGTCATTTTAACCTTTTTAAATAGAGAAGGGTCTGATTGTTATACAATTTGAATTGAATTTTATCAATTTGAATGACTTATTTTGTATATAAAATAAGTTATTTGAATTGATAAAAATAAATTTAAATTGTATTTCAAACAGTCACAAAATAAATAAAGTTGTGTGGTGATATTCATCCATTTTAATCAATTTATTTTACTACACGAAGTTTATTAAACAGTGAATTGTTTTGCACCTTGGTTTTTAATTGTATTTGTGACATGGTACTGTCATTTCATCAAACATGCATGCGTGGCTGTTTGGATGGACATTTAAGTGGGCATTTGGATGGATTTTAGTGAAAATTGTGTTTGGATGGATATTTAAGTGTAGTATTTTAAGTGTATTTTAGGCCAAATCACTATTCATCGAACTAAATGAAGGATATTCAAATTCCCATCCAAACACCCCCGCAATAACGATCGGTTGAAACTTTTTGCCATCTTCCTCCAAATTCCAGTGTAAAGTCCTGGTCCAACATAAACAAATTTACTGTCCAAGAACGCCACTGGCTTTTGACAAGTCCAGCTACACTCTTGACTTCAATTCATCTATGTTCTAAACTTAATATAATTTATATTGCCGACATCCAAAAAATAAAATTCTACAAAAAAACTATTACAAATTAAAATTTTATGATTAAAATATCTTTTCTAAAATAAAATTAACATGCATAACAATAATATCACATTTATTGAAAAAATAAATAAGTAAAAATATTTATTAGACAAGAAGTAGATGGGATAACAAATTGTTGATATTTTAATTTAATACGAAATATTTCATCACTTAGATAATAACTGGAGGGGAATAATTCCGATAACGCATATTCACATAGTATAATAAATAGTAAACGGGTTCGAACCTACCCGACAAGTTACATAGGTTGCAATAAGAATGTTCCCATATTCACCTAGGTATGGTTTCGAGAAGATTTCAATGAATATATAGATGGGTGGTCAAGTTCAAACGTGGTGCGTGCAAGTGGTTATTATTTTCAAGTAGTATTCGACGGTCTTAGAAAATCCAATCTTCTCGCGCGACCCATGTGCGCCAGACTCCTTGCTGCTACTACTTATAAGTAACTCAACATTTATCGATCTCCTATAAATTGACTTAGATATACACCTGAACAGTTAACAGAATCAAGCTCCAACCTAATACACCCATCCAATTCCTCTGAAATGTTGTCCAACTCTATTAGAAACACCTGCACCACATCTCTCTTTGCTCATCCCTCACCATCAAGCCCCAAACTATCTTTTCTTTCCCCGATCAAGTCTACTTCCTCTGCACCTCGCAAACATTGCATTTTAATGTCCGCGTCCATGTCATCCTCAACGCCTCGTGCCACCCCACATGCTATCGACGCCCTACTCCAATACATACCTCACACGCAAACTACGGTACGTACTTCATTAGATGTATATGTCTAACAATTTATAGCTACCTTATGTACTAAATTAACTAGACATCCCTTTCAAACAAGTAATTAGTAGATTAACATTCACTTTCAACATTAACTATTTGCTTGTGTATATATGTGCAGATAGTGCCGTCGGAAGTAGATGAAGGCACCAAGAGGAGAGATTGTTTGCTGGAGAAAACTCGTCAAGAACTACACCGGACAACGAAAACAATCGATAAGCTCAAACTTATTGAAATGATCCAACGACTAGGGATAGGGTACTATATGGAAGATGACATCGCCACTATACTTACGGCCTTATCAACTGATGATGAAGAGGACCTCTTCACCACAGGACTACGCTTTCGTATGCTCCGTCACAATGGCTTCCAAATCTCTTCCGGTACAAATTAGAAATTACCCTTCACGTATAACGATTCTTTGGATCTTTTGAGTATGAAGTGAAGACTAACGTATATATTTGGTGCAGATGTTTTCAGAAAGTTCATGGACAAGAATGGAAGGTTTGAAGAATCTTTGATCGACGACACATTAGGATTATTAAGCTTATACGAAGCATCGTATATGGGAGCGAAAAATGAAAATATAATGGAAGATGCGATGGAATTTACCAAAACTAATCTTACAAGATCCCTTCCTAACCTTTCTCCACAACTTAAAGTCAAGGTAGGTCAGGCCTTGGAGCTTCCAACTCACTTGAGGATGGCTAGACTAGAAACCAGACGATTCATCCAAGAATATGCTACAGAAATCAATCATAATCCAATCCTTTTGGAACTGGCCATACTGGACTATAACAAGGTTCAATCTCAACACCAGACGGAGCTGGTCGAAATCACAAGATGGTGGAAGGAGTTGGGACTTGTTGACAAGTTGAGCTTTGCTAGGGACAGGCCATTGGAGTGCTTTTTATGGAGTGTTGGTCTTCTTCCCAACCCTAAATACTCCACATGCCGAATCGAGCTGGCCAAGACAATAGCGGTTCTGTTGGTCATTGACGATATCTTTGACACGTATGGTAAAATGGACGAACTCGTGCTCTTCAACGATGCAATACGAAGGTAGCTAGCTACAAGATTTTTGGTGATTGATCATTTTTTCTAGGTGGATTATAAATTTTAGGTTTAATTTATATATGTGAATTCTGCAGATGGGATGTTGAAGCAATGGAAAGTCTTCCAGAATACATGAAGATATGCTACTTGGCATTGTACAACTTAACTCATGAGATATGTTACAAAGTTCTCAAGGAAAATGGATGGAGTGTTCTTCCCTACTTAAAATCAACGGTACGTACCTATGAGGAGAATAATTTTACGCATACACAAACAACAAATCCATCATTTAGGAAAGAAATATCTTTTTTGATAAAATTTCATACCAAGTAAAAGTTTGAACTTAAAAATATTTAAAATCTATTCAAGTGAAAATTTAATATTGAACGGAAATTGTCTATGGAAATTCACAGCCAAATTGAAAATGCCATGATAAGTTGGTTCATCATCTCATTAAAGACCTTTCAAGGAATGATGCCAATCAAATATCAGAACAGACTCAAGTTGATTATGGGTGTCTTATCCGATGATAATTTTGACTTGTTCAAAGATGGATATGATTCCAAGTGAAGAGCCGACTAACCGCCCTACTATCATCTTGGGATTGTACGAAGAGGTGCTATTGAGCCGAATTGTTTTGCATCAACCACTGAGCAAGGTGGTCGTTCAGATTCATAGTTTATGTCAATAAATGAGAGTGGAAGGGTGTTTTTTAGATGTTCAGATTTTAAAAGAGAGAAAGAGTGTGAAATTTGAGGTGCGAAGAAACATATGGTGGGCTTGGGTCTATTTACAAATCTCGAAAAATATATCAGTTGGGTTTTTTTTTAATTTAAATTAAAAAAGAAGACATTCAACTTGTATAGGCAATAAGGACCGGACAAGTTGGTTGGCTGGTGACATAGTTGTTTGGGGTTGGAACACAATGGGGACCAACCCCAAACGGCTACTTAGGAAGTCACAGACATCCTGAGCTGCAGGGGAGCGATCGCCCACATGGTGGCGGTCTGCGAAGTCGATGCAACGACTGTCCCACAGTGAACAGTCTTATAAAGTACACATGTTGCTTGAGATAAATAATTTTACATATTGTATTATGAAACCTTTTGGTTCATAATAAATCATACGTTCTTTAAAACTTACTCAAATTATTCAGTTATTTCCTGATTATGTTAATGTTCAATGGTTGTATGTGTGGCAGTGGATAGACATGGTTGAAGGTTTTATGGTGGAGGCAGAGTGGTTTAGTGGAGGACGAGCACCTAACTTGGAAGACTACATAGAGAATGGTGTTTCAACCGCAGGTTCATATATGGCGTTGGTTCACTTGTTCTTCTTGATAGGGGAGGGCGTTACCGACCAAAATGCTCGACTATTGATGAAAAAGCCCTATCCTAAAGCTTTTTCCTCTGCCGGCCGAATTCTTCGTCTTTGGGATGATCTCGGAACTGCTAAGGTACCTATGTGATAAATTACCACCGTGCAACCAATATCTCTTACTTCATTGGAATTAGATATAAGTATTATAAACATTGGAAATAGGATATCTCTTGTACTATACAATGAAATCATATCAAGATTATCAATTGACCTTGAAATTTACGGAACGATGCAATACAGGAAGAAGAAGAACGAGGAGATTTATCATCAAGCATATACTTATTCATGAAGGAACGGAACATTGAGAGTGAGGAAGACGCTAGGGCATGCATCGTGGATGAGATACATGGGTATTGGAAAGATCTTAACGAAGAGATGGTTTGTAAGAAGGAGATGCCATTAGCTATCATCAATGTGGCACTCAACATGGCTAGAGCTTCACAAGTCGTATACAAGCATGATGGAGATAGCTACTTCTCCAATGTAGACAATTATGTTCAAACCCTTTTCTTTACTCCTCTTGTTGCTTGACCTTTTAAAAATATTATTGGTCGTCGTTATGGTCGAGCAAACATATTCAACTCAATCCGCCATTGGATATAATTTGAAAATTATGACATTATAATATATATTGTACATATATAGTAACTATGCTTTACGAGGAGATCCTGTAAAAGGAGGAAATGTATTTTATCATGCATCGGCAAACGTGCAATTATTGATCAATAGTAGTTAGGAATGTGAAGCAAGTCAAGCCTTAATAAGAGCTCTTATTAACTCACTCCAACTATAGAATTTTCCATAGTAAGGGTTTACGACACATGTAGATCCTATATCTCCCATTCTTTGTAGTGGTTGAAGAGCTGTCATAGATGGCCCGTACAACTTGTGCAAATGGAATGTTCAAGCGTGGGTCAATAGGTTTGAAGGAGGTTCTAGTATCCCTTTTGCAATACACATGAGAGCATTATATATATTTTTAACATCCAAAATATATGGCGAAGAAACAAAGATTTACAAACAAGCATAAGATATGCTCACCAGACGGAATGCAATCCGAGGGAACAAGTACAATTGAAACCAAACTCAACCATCGTCACAACTGGAACCAACACCTATGCTAGACATGTACAAATCATCACCAATCAAAACCAAAATGATGATGATGATAACAAATAAGACGACGAAAAATCCACCAACCAAATTGATTATACAAAGAAATCTCGCACTTAGTCACATTCATCCACCATATATTATCTTTCAAGATAAGGGACAAGTAATTTAAAATGTGGTATAGGGAAGAACCGTCAATTCTTTAGAATCCCAAAAGTAGTTAAATTCCTCCACCCTATGATATCTTTCAAGTCAAGGGGCAATCAATTTAAAATGTGGTCTAGGAAAAACAATCAAATCAAAAGAATCCCACAAGCTAACTACATTCCTCCGTCCTATGATATCTTTCAAGTAGTGTTGTTTTTTGAGTTGAGCCTTTCCGATGGCTTGGCTCGGTAAAGCTTGACTAGGCTCATCTCGATAAGCTTTTTTGAGCCGAGCTCGAGCTCGATTTTAAACCTGTTTCATTATTGAGCCGAGCTCGGCTCAATGATGCTCGTTAAGAGTAATTATTTTAATAAATTATAATTTTTTATACATATTTTAAATATTTTATAGATAAAGCTCGTATATTTTCGAGTTCGAGCTCGAGCTTGAGCTCGTTTTGTTAACGAGCCGAGCCAGAGCTCGAGCTCGAGTATCAAAATACTCGCTCGGCTAAAAAAATAGCACTACTTTCAAGACAAGAGACAATCAATTAAAAATGTGGTCTCGAGGAACAACAGTCAAATCATGATCAAACCCACAACATAGCCACATTATTACTTAGAAAACCAAATAGTAAGCAGTTGTTGTAGACATGAAATGCTAACCATATAATTGTTCGTTAAGGAACCAATTAAGCTACCACAACGATTGAAAACAAACAATTACTTGTGAAACAATGTTTGAGTCGAGTTTGAGTTCTTCTAATAACTAGAAACAAGAAATGCACATTAATTTGTATGAATGAGGTAGAAAGAACACATTAATTACGATCAACCAATGCTAATTCACTCTAGGGATACGTTCATACTTGTCACACAATTGGTGTACAGAAAACTATCAATTCAACCTTTACCGAACGAGTTCGAAGATATTTGAACGAGAGTAATCGAATCATTAACCAAAATGTTTTAAAGATTTTTTTATCGAGAGTATTGAATTGAAGGGTTTCACGAAGATCATTGAACGAGCCTAACCTATATCAACGAATTCAAACCTAGAAGTGAATACGCAAATCTATCACATAATTACCATGTTCAGAGTGATTTAGCTACTCAAATTGAAACAAGGATGAATGAATACAGTATATTACTCATGTTTAACAAAGACATAATGCATGCAAGCTCATACAATTCGTAAACATAATAAGAACGAATTGAATAAGATAAAACAATAGATAATTACCACAATAATAAGGAATTCTATATCAATCCTTCAATGAATAATAAAACCAAGCTCCAAATTGCATATCAATGTCAATGTAGGGATATTGGAAATTTTTATATGAACTAGGTTTAAAAGAATTGTCTAATTCTAAACTAAGTAGGAAAAAGAAAGCTGGAAATCATCGTCTACTGCAATGAAGGAAATAGCCCGTCGCGGCAAATTATCTTGATCAACGCATATATATAAATCTATGGAATTCTCACCGCGGCAAGAGACTTCAAAACAAACTTCCTTTACACCACTATAGTTGTACTCAAAAGAAAAGAAAAAAAAACCCAGCATGCATCACCCGCCAATCCCCCGCTGCTAACCACACTTGCCGATTGAAATTTAAAAAAATTTATTTATCGTGGGTCAAAAGTTTAATCACACTGGTTCGCCAAATATGAGAGACTACTATGGAGCTGGAATATTGGCATGATATTGAGGAGCAAATGGTACGTCAAAAGGCGAAGGCTGATTGGATACGCTTGGGTGATGGTAACATTACTTTCTTCCATGCTCAGGTAAAAGAAAAGAACAGTTAAACTGGATTGTATAGTCTGGAAAAAGAGGGTGGTAGCCTCCTCACGCTGCATAGGGACATCGAAGAGGAAGTGGTATCATTCTACACGGATTTGGTGGGCGTCACAGCTCCAAGGCGCGCTGGCGTTGATGTGGGACTCATCCGCATGGGACCTCGACTTGGCCATGCCGCCCGCTGCCACTTAATTCAACCCATTACTCACAGGGAGATTGATTTAGGTCTTCAGGGAATTGGTGATTTGAAGGCCCCTGTGATTGATGGTTTTAATGCTTTCTTTTTCAAGAAGGCATGGCATGTGGTTAAAGGTGGTGTTTATGCGGCAATTTTGGATTTTTTTTAATTCATTCACTTTGTAACCTGCACTTAACTGTACCTTAGTCACTTTGATACCTAAGACACCAGAGGCCATGAGAGTCCGGGACATGAGACCTATTGCATGTTGCACCATTGTTTACAAAATCATCTCAAAGATTATGACGACAAGGCTAGGACATGTGATTAATGGTGTAGTTGATGATAGCCAGTCTGCATTTTTACCTGGAAAGGTTATACAAGATAACATCCTACTCACGCAGGAGCTGGTTAAGGGCTACCCATGCAAGGGAATATCCCCTAGATGCATGATTCAAACAGATCTACACAAGGCCTATGATACTGTGGACTGTGGAGCGCTAGAGACGATTATGACTGAATTGGGGTTCCCTCTGGTGTTTGTTCGATGGATAATGTGTTGTGTTTCAAGGGTACCTTATAGATACTTGATTAATAGGGAACCTTCAAAGCTCATTAAGGCTCGGCGGGGACTGCGACAGGGAGATCCACTTTCCCCATATTTATTTGTGCTTATTATGGAATATTTGCATTAGTGTTTGCAGAAGCTGTGATGTATGCCAGATTTTAACTTCCACCCGAAGTGTGAGAAGCTTCTTATCACTAACTTGTGCTTTGCAGATGATCTTATGCTTTTTATGCGAGGGGATGAGATGTCGCTTCAACTCATATGGTCTCAATATAAATTGTTTTCGGATGCCACGGGGCTATGTGCTAATCTGTTGAAGACCAAGATTTTCTGTGGTGGTGTCTCGACGGAAGTTAAGCTCCGAATTTTACATGCCACGGGGATCACGAGTGGCAATCTTCCAGTTTGCTATCTCGGGGTCCCGCTCTCTCATAGGCGGCTCACAACCTCCCAATATCAGCCCCTCATTGATCGAATCCTGGGTTGATTGAAGCATTGGACGACAAGATTGTTGAACTATGCGGGAAGGGAACAAATGATTAAGAGTGTTATTACATCTCTCACTGCATACTGGTTACAGGTATTTCCATTCCCAAAGTATGTTATTGATCATATTCAACGCATTTGTCGTAGTTTCATGTGGAGTGGCAAGGATGGCAATTACCAGAAGGCATTAGTTCCTGGCAACAGGTCTATGCCCCTCGATGTTGTGGAGGGTTGAACATAATCAGTCTACATGATTGGAATAGGGTGCTCATTGCTAAGTTGCTATGGAAAATTCAGTCTACGGCGGACTAACTATGGGTGCACTGGATCCATACCTTATGCAAAGTAACAACTGGTAGATGACTATTCTGCCCCGATGGGTAGCTCAGTGACTATTAGGACGATTCTACGAGTCCGTGAGGCTGTCCGGAACCTGCAACCTTGGATGGATTAGCTTGCTTCGCCGAAGTTCTTGGTCCATTGACCATCTATTTTTTACTTGCCCGGTCACCTATGATATTATTAAGGCTGGACTGATTCGACTATGAATTTCTCACCCTACTATTTCAACATGGCAAGAGCTCATTGTATGGCTCGATAAACAGTCGAGGGGTAAAGGTGCAAAGGCCGTTGTCTTCCGAGCTATGATGGCGGAGATTTTCTACCATATTTGAATTGCCAGGAATGAAAAGATTTTCCAGCAAAAGGATTAGGATATATACCATATTATTGCATCTGTGGAGCAAGTCCTTACATACAGATGCATTAGTGCGAGAGCTGCTACTTTCCTTCATCGAAGTTCTAGTTTGATTTTCTTTTATCTATCATGTTCTAGTTATTCTTAGTTTTGGGCTCGAGCACTTTGTCAGCCCCTAATTGTACGTACATTGTTTTTTAGTATCAATAAAATGCGTCCTATCGTTCCAAAAAAAATAAAATATATATTTCATAAAATTGTAACTTTTAATAAAATAAGTCTTGTTATAATATAAAAAAAAATTAATATTAAAAATACAAATAATTTAATTAAAAACATTAATAATTTCTTTAATAATATTAATTCGTTTTTAAATAAATTAATATCTATAAACCATCTCCCGGGCTACTTGCTATTACACAAGGTCTTAATATAGTTGGATTCGGAATTATTGGAACCCAACCAAAGTAGGAAAAGGAGCCTCTTGATTTTGGCCCATAAAAGGAACTTATTACCAGCCCATTCTCACAAGTTTTCTTCTTCTCTACGACAGATAGTTCATCTTCTTCACAAATTCCCCCAAATCAATTGAATTTCTCCAAACCCTCATCAATGGCGACAGTAGCAATGTCTCTCGATCCCAAACCATTGGACCCCCCTCCAACACGCCAATCGGAATCCACCTTCCCCTCATCCGCCGACCTGGACGACGACCTC